>BSBM01000318.1:10935000-11087500 GCA_027924585.1 Larix kaempferi | reverse complement strand
ATGTAATGTGTTAAGTATGTTATTAAGGTCTCATATGCACCATTAATTTATTTTTACTACTGTTCTAACTCTCTCACATTCAACAGCAAAAACCCCCAATTCAACCCTTGGGGAAATGACACTATTTCACCTCTCAATACAAACAAACTGAGTAAAAATGCTTCAAATGCTCAAGTACAGTACATGAAACTTGTATAATATATCCATGGAAGTATATGAATCACAAATATATCAGAGAATCATCCATCCATTCGAAATAATCAACCTTATAGTGTCATACATCAAAGCGTTGGGGAAATGGACATTGTTTGCTCATTAATCAATAATTTTGCATACATTCAATGGGTATTTCGACCTGAGAGTTTCTGAATATGAAGAACAGAGGATATGAAGCTATTAAAATCAGAAAAATATCATATGAAGCTCTCCCAATGAGTGCAAGATCTCACCCAAAGCGCAATCCCTCAAGGAGCCCGAATATACCTTCAAAATTGAAAATGGCGGAGAGAAAGTGCCACACTAAACCAAACCATGAAACTTCCTGTAGCTTCTACCTGCAAATAAAACTCTATTAAAGCACCATGAATGACCTGATTGGTCTCTCCAAACACCAACTTGGATGGGAATCTTTCACCCTCAAAATTGGCTAAGGCAAGAAACTAGTCATCCACTAGTTCTCTCTTCACAAATGCAATTTTTCTCAAATCATCAACAGCTATTCTCATACTTGATTTCTACATTTTATAACCAACATTAGCCTTCAAGGGGTCGAAATCCTCTCAATATATTCAATAATTTTGTATTTAGAAAATATTCCTCATTAGCCACTTGTCTCCTAGTTCCAGCCTTCCATCTTCTCCCAAATTCGAATTTGAGTCTCTTTAGATTCCCCCAACTCCATGAGCACCTTCCTTGAGTGTATTTTTGGGGATGACATGTCATAATGGTCAGGTGTAAGAAGTCAAGTCTGAATTTTGTCATAAATGTCATAGATGCTTCATTATTGTTGTCATAAAACTAGGGAATCTAGCCCAAGTATCCACTAGTCTCCAATTTGACTCTTCCTCTCCCATGGAGGTTCCTATTCCATCCCATTTCGACCTAATATGCTCAATGCCATCTGTTATGACTTACCAACTCACCCAAGAGTGTTCACCTTCCCATGAATTCGAATTGGCAAGAGAGAGCTGCCATGTGTCATTGAAAAATCAAGCTAGTGTGGGTCCCACCACCTCCATATGTCTCCAAAACCACTTGCCACCTAGAATTTCTCTTGAATTTATTTATTCACCATATTTATTAAATGTTGAACCCTTCTAATATCTAAATATCATTTATTAGCTTCCTTATTACCATCCAACATGTGCCCATCCAACCTAGGAAACTAGTAGGATTAATGGTATTGTCTTACTATGCACTTATTTGAATGGGGACATTACAGTCTCCTACTCCCCATACCCCAAAACACCTCACCCTCTCTCTGTTTCACTCTCCTAATTTCCTACCCCCTTATCACAAACTACCCCCCGTCTCTCTCTCTCTCTCTCTCTCTCTCTCTCTCTGTCTCCTCGCAATATGGCCCCCCTTCCCTCTAACATCCATATTCTCCCAACAAATCCTACCACACCCTCACCCCACTTTGATCTCGATCTCTTTCTCTCCCTGAACCCCCATATCCACTCTACCTCTAATCACCCACACCCTTCCCCACTTACCCTTATATCTCCGTCTCTCTGTCTCTTTCTGTCTCTCTCACCTTAATGTACACCTCTACACATCAACCTACCCCTGATCTGCAACCCTCTCTCTCACAAAACCTGCTAACAAATCCCTTCCACACCATTCTTTATTTCTCTCTCACACAGACACCCCTACTCCTCCCTTTAAAACTAACCACCCTCATCTCTCTCTCGCCTCTTCTCCCTAATGCTTACTAACCCAATCTCTCACTCTCTCACCACACTATTCCTACCCCTACCTCTAAAACCCCTCCTCTCCCTCTCTTTTTTTCACTTCCCCTTAATGCTTACTAGTCCCATCTCTCACTCACTCTCTACCCTAATTGTCCATCTACACTAGAACCCCACCACTTTGTCTCTCTCTCCCAACTCCCTGACATCCTTCGTATTATCTCTCTCTCTCTCTCTCTCTCTCTATATATATATATATATATATATATATATATATATATATATCTCCCTATCCCCTAGTAACCATCTCTCTCACTCTCTAACACTGCTAATCCCCCCCTACCTCTAGCACCCCCTTCTCCTCGTCCTCCTCCTCTCTCTTTATCACTCCCCTCTTTCCCTTATGCCTTACTTTCTCCCTCTCTCACTCTTTCTCTACACTACTCCACCTATAGATAATTTCCACCTATCTCTCTCTCTCTGAACCTCATAGCACCACCCTTATCTCACACTCACTACCCCTAACCCCTCGTTCATTATCTCCAACATCCCTCCTGCTTTCCATAGCCTTAACCAACCCTTACCCCCCCTCTCTCTTACTTCCCCTACCCCTAACTCTTTCTCTATATCTACCCCGACCCTATACACCCCTTCTTTCTAACTTCCCGAATCATCCCAAACCCCTATCACCCCTCCTTCCACTATTATTTCTATCTCTTTCTCCCCCAACCCCACTCCTACCCCTACCCTCCTCCTCTCTCATCTCTTTATCTCCCCCACTATCCTTAACACTTACTAACCATCTCTCTCACTCTCTCAATTCCCTACTCCTATCCCTACCACTAACACCTCACGGGGGGCTTCACTCAATAAACCACTATCATAGTACGTTCGTTCGTGGCATATGAAACAATACCCCTAATTTCACTAAATATTGGAAAATACCTTCCAAAATCATTTTTTTTTACCCCCTCCCAATATGCCTTCTCAATTTTAAAATACCCATATTTTCACTAGATATTGTATGTATCAATTTTTTCATTAACATTTTTATACCCCTTTATATTTCTACCTAGTATATTGATATGTGATTGATATGATACCCCTCTTATGACCCCACATGCATTCTACAATGCACCTTGCTTCTTTCGATGTATATTGTGGATGCACATTACTTCTCCCACAATGCAATTACTCAACCACATATCATTATAATTTACAACATCTAATGGTCTAATGAAGAGATAGGATATCACTTCTTGTATGTCACTAGAGTCAATGCACATAGTACAACATTTAGATTGCATGTTGCAGTTCCCCAATCGTTGACTAAGCTTATTATGGGCTGGGTATCCAAGCCCCCAGGGCCTGTAACAAGCTCTTGCAGGCTGACGAAACCTCCCAAGGCTTGTAATAGGCACGAGTGGTTGGATACCACTCGTGCCCAAGGATTATCAAATGCCTATAATAGGCCCTAGAGGCTTAGAGCCTCCCAAGGCCATTGGTAACAACTAGCTGAGTGTTATTGGTAACAATTGGCTGTCAATGACCACTGTCTCTCAACTATGATTGACTAGAAACCCACCTCACCATGAAACTCCTCACTTCAAGCATGCCTCAAGGTGCAATTTCCTACGTACTGGTAAGCCCAAGCCTTGCCTCAACCCAATTTCTCATCCGGCCGTGATCCCACCATCTCCATTTGGCAAATATTTGTCAACCCACCCATATTAAAAAGATCCCAAAGTAATTTTGTATTGTTACATTAAATAAAAAAAATCCTTTTCCCCTTAATATATAAGCAATATAATGTTTAGGTTTTCATGAATATTTAATACCGCAATATGAATGAACATGATATTATATTTCCTTCTAGTGAAGCCCCCATGTAACACCTCAGACTCTCTCCCTCTCTCTCTCTTTCTCTCCCCCCCCCTCTTCCCCTAACACCTTCTATCCCCCACTCTCAATATCTCTCTTCTCTACTCTTACATTTAGCCTCCCTCCTCTCTCTCTCTCTCTCACCTCTCTCACCTCTCTCATGTTGATGTATATGTACCTTCAGAATGTATTTCATATATATTTATTGTACCCTTATTAGAGATGTGTTATTCCTCTATAAGGAAGTGTCATCATGTGGATTGACAAGTGTCGCAAGTGTGTGTACTTGCCGATGGGTTATTAGACCACCATGTGGGGTCGGACCTGAATTATATATATTATAATGTGGATGTACCTAGCTAGACAAGTCAGCCCCATAAGGTCATTGGGCAAACAAATTAGTATAAATAGAGATCGGGTGATCTCTATTTAGTACACTTGGAAAAGTAACTCACTCTCACTCAAAAAGTGGTGTACTAGTGAGGATGAGGATCATATGCTACTAGGAGACTATCTCAGTGTATTTTGGTTGTACTTTGGTTTAGCCATTGCTCTCTCTATCTCTGAGGAAGTTGTGGGGTTTTTCACCTTAGGGTTTTCCCCATGGAAACTCTGTGTCTCTTGTCCCTTGTGCTTTTGATTCTTGTGATGCTTGTCATACTTATTTTGATTGTCATGCATTGATATACTATATATGTTATTCTCTCAGCAAAGATCCTAGAGTATTGTGAATTAATGCTCAAAATTTAACATCTCACATATCCCCTCTAACCCTTACTAACCCACTGACTCAGATTCTCCCTAGCTTATTAATCCACATACACCTACCCCCCACCTCTCTCTCTCCCAAAATCCCCTAACACTCCACTCTCTGTCTCTCACTATCACTACAAATAATCCCCACTCTCTCTACCTAACCCCACTTTTACTCTCTCTACCCATAATCCAGGCCTCTACCCCTCTCTCTCTCCTACTCCTCTAATCCAAAACCTCCCAAACTCTCTCTCTCTCTCTCTCTCTCTCTCTCTCTCTCTTATGGCACCCTATGCCCCCCTTATGTTTCACATCCCTATTCTCCCTGGAACTCCTACCCCACCCTCCCCCCATTATGATCCTTATCTCTTTCTCTCTACCATTCCACACATCAACTCTACCCCTAATCACCCACACCTTTACACACTTCTCTCTCTCACACACACACAAACACACACCTTTATTCCTCCACCTACGATTGATCCAAAACCCTCTCTCTCTCTCCCAACCCACCAACAATTCCATTCCACACCATTCAATGTTTCACTCTCTCTCTCACACACACAAACACACACCCATATTCCCCCCCTTAAAAATAACCTTACTGATTTACATCTCTCCCCTCCTCTCCATAATTCTTACTAACCCAATCTCTCGCTCTCCTACCTCACTATTCCTTCCACTACCTCTAATACCCACTCCTCTCTCTCTCTCTCTAAGCCTATTCCCCCTAATCCTTACTAAAACCATCTCTCACTCTCTCTCTACCCTACTCCTCCATCTACACCTTACTCGCACCCCTCTCTCTCTCCAAACCCCCTAACATCTTTCCTATTCTCTCTCTCTCTCTCTCTCTCTCTCTCTCTCTCTCTCTCTGATCCATGTCATAGTTGGCATTTGTCGTCGGATGTTAACTTCGACATCTTTGATCAGTCATCACTGTTGATACAACTTCGACAAGTTTCGACACGACATGAATTCGATAATCTCAGCACCTTCGATATGTTCAACAACCTTATAGTTCGTGACATCGACATGCAATGTCGATATGCAACCAGCGACTTTGACAGACTGTCTCTCTATCTTCTAGTTGACTATAACAGTTGAACAGTTGAAACCGTTCTAACTTCTTCTTTATAACTGAACGTAATGGGCAGGCACCCAAGCATCTTAGAACTCTATATAAACATGTATACTATTGTAATATACAACAAGTCTATTTTGTTTTACATCTAATAGAAGAACAGTTCAACTTCCTGCATATTGTCTATGCCTATCTATGTTTATATGTATTGTGTAATCCTACTTTGCTCATTCTATTTTATTAAGCTTCTGCCATTATAGAGCTGACTCATTCAGTCGAACTGTTGTCCCCCTCGTGCTTCCTGGACACGATACGGATCACTCTCTCTCTCTCTCTCTCTATCTTCTATCTCTCTATCTCTTCCCCTAACCCTTGATAATCCCTTATCTTTCTAACCACACTCATACTATCCCTAATCCCCCCCTCTCTCTCCTACTACCCCTCTTTGTAACCCCATCTCTCCCCTTACCACTAACCCACTTATCTCTCTCTTACTTTCTTACCATCATACTCCCCCCACTACATTTAGCCTGCCTCCTCTCCCTCTCCTTCTCGCTCTCATCTCTCCCCTAACCCTTATTAACCACCTCACTCATGCTCTCCCTAAATTATTACTCGACATACACCTAACCCCCACACCTTTCTATTTCTCCTAGCACCCTAACAACCTCACTCTCTCTCTCTCTCTCTCTCTCTCTCTCTCTCTCTCTCTCTCTCACTCTTACTATAGCTAACCCCCACTCTCTCTCTTCATAACCCCCCTCTTACTCCCAAATAATCACTAATGCCTCTAATCCCTCTCTCTCCTACTCCCCCACGCTCTCTTTCTCTCTCTCACTATCCTATTTTCCCTCCCCTATCATAAACTACCCCCCCATATCTATCTCTATGTTTTTTCTCTCTCTTTGCCCCCACATATGGCTCTGATTCTCTCTAACATCCATATTTTCTGATTGAATCCTACTACACCCTTCCCTCACCATGATCACTATCTCTTTCTCTCCCTGATCCCCCACCTCCACTCTATCACTAATCACCCACACCCTTCCCCACTTACCCCTAAATCTCTCTCTCTCTCTCTCACACACACACACACACATACACACCTCTACTCCTCAACCTACCCCTGATATGAAACCATCTCTCTCTCTCCCAACTCACTAACAAATACCTTCCACTCCATTCTCTATTTATCGCACACACACACACCTCTACTCCTCCCTTTAAAACTAACCACCCTAATATTTCTTTCCCCTCCTCTCCATAAACGTTACTAACCCAATCTCTCAAATCACTATTCCCCCCAACCTCTGACTCTCTCTCTTTCTCCCTCTCTCTCTCTCTCTCATACACACACACACATGAATTCATGCATGCACACAGACACACACACACACACACATGCACCTCTATTCGTCCACCTACCCTTGATCCAAAACCCCCTCTCTCTCTCCCAACCCCCTAACACCCAGCTCTCTCTCTCTCCCCCAACCCGCTAACACCCCGCTCACTCTCTCACTCTCACTAAAACTAACCCCTAATCTCTCCCCCTAACCCCCATATTACTCTCCCTACCCATAACCAATACCTCTTCCCTTCTCTCCCTCTCCTTCTCCCTACCCTAAAACCCATTTTTTCTATATCTTACTCTCTTACTTTCCCTCCCCCTATCACAAACTTACCTCTCTCTCTCTCTCTCTCTCTCCCTTTTCCCCAACCCTATGACCCCCCTTCTCTCTAACATCCCTATTCTCCCCCAACTCCTACCCCCACCCTTCCTCTGCCGTGATCTCTATATATTTCTTCCTCCTCCTTCACTCTACCCCCAATCACCCACACCTGTCCCCACATGTACGTTGACTCTCTCTCTCTCTCTCTCTCTCTCTCACCTCAACTCCATCACATACACCTAAACCATAATCGTCTCTCTCTCTCTCACCACAACTCCACCACCTACCCCTAAACCACAACCATCTCTCTCTCTCCCAACCCCCTAAAACATCCCTCTATCCCCATTCTCTATTTCCCTCCAACACACGCACACCCGAACTCATCCCCATAAAATTATCATGCATTATCTCTCTCTCTCTCTCCCCTCTTCTCCCCAACCCTTAATAACCCAATATTTCACTCCGTCACCTCATTATTCCTCTTCCTACCTATAACACCCCCTCCTCTCTCTCTCTCTCTCCCCCCATCCCTCTCCCCACTAATACTTACTAACCCCATCTCTCACTATCTCTCTACCCTACACCTACATCTACATCACCGCCCCCACTTCTCTCTCTCTCTCTCGCAATCCCATAAAACTTGTCTTGTTATTTCTCTCTCTCAAGGACACTCTCTCTCTCTCTCTCTCTCTCTCTCTCTCTCTATATATATATATATATATATATATATATATATATATATATATATATCACACACACATATATACTCCTCAACCTACCCCTAAACCTCACCCCTATCTCTTTTTCCCTCTCCTACCCCTCTCCCCCTACAACTTACCACCTCCCATCTCTCTCTCTTCCCCGACCCTATAGCCACATTTCTCTATAACTACCCTAATTGTCCGTAAACCCCTACCCCTCCCACCACCTTGATCTCTATCTCTTTCTTTCCCCCACCCTATAAGACTCTCTCTCCAACTTTACTAATACTCCATAAACAAATACCCTCCTCCCCCACCATGATCTCTATCTCTTACTACACCTAACATCCTTCTCACTCTCTAATCCCACTCATACTCTCCCTAAGTCTCTCTCTCTCTCTCTCTCTCTCTCTCTCTCCATCCCACTAACCCCTTCTCTCTTTATCTCTACTAATCCCACTACCACCTACCTTCCACCCCTCTAACTCTCCACCAACACCTTATAATGATGCATTCCATCGTTCTCTCTCTCTCTCTCTCTCTCACCTCTTCCCCGTAACCCTCACTAACACCCTCTCTCTCTCCCACTAGTATATGACCCACACCTGACCCACACCCCTCTCTCTCTCCCACATCCACCTAACATCCCCCCCTCTCTCTCACACTCTCCCTACCCCTAAACACCTTCTCTCTCCCTAACCCCACACCTACTCTCGATACCTACTAACTTCCTCTCTCTCTCTCTCTCTCTCCCCCCTCCAAAACCCTAATACCTAATGTTCTCTCTCTCTCACATTGACACACTCCTACTCTTCCCCTTACCAATAACCCCATCGTATCTCTCTCTCTCTCTCTCTCTCTCTACTCCTAATCCTCACTAATGTCCTCTGTCCCTCTATCTTCATTGTTCTCCTCCCATTACCTTTATATACCCCCCTCTACCCCCCCCTCTCTCTCTCTCTCTCCACTATTCCTCCACGTGCACCTAACCCCTAGCCCTCTCTCTCCTTCCTAAATCCATAACACCCCCTCTCCCTCTCACTTTCACTCTCACTACTCCATCCCCTTGTTCCCTATCGCTAACCCCCCCTCCCACTCTCCCTACCAAAAACCACCCTCTCTCTCTCTCTCTCTCTCTAATCCCCTACCCCCCAATCTCTTTGTCTCTCCCTCTTCTACTCCCCCTACAACAAGTTATACAACTTGATGAGAACCCGACATTGTTCTCATTTTTTGGGGGGTCAATTTTAGTAGTTGCTTTTACCTCCATTTCAAAAATTATGTATATTGGTAGCACAATTTTTTATTTTGAGCCAGTCCTATCACGTACATTTTGAACCAAACGTTCAGGGACGATGCAGTCCTATCACATACATTTTGAACCAAACGTTTAGGGAGAATGCAGTCCTATCATGTACATTTTGAACGAAACGTCCAGGGATGATTGAGTCCTATCACGTACATTTTGAACCAAATGTTCAGGGACAATGTAGTCCTATCATGTACGTTTTGAACCAAATGTTCAGGGACGATGCAGTCCTATCACGTACATTTTGAACCAAACATTCAGGGATGATGCAGTCCCATCATGTACATTTTGAACCAAACGTTCATGGACGATGCAGTCCCATCATGTACATTTTGAACCAAGCATTTAGGGACGATGCAGTCCTGTCACGTACATTTTGAACCAAGCATTCACGGATGATGCAGTCCTATCATGTACATTTTGAACCAAATGTTCAGGGACGATGCAGTCCTATCATGTACATTTTGAACCAAACGTTCAGGGACAATGCAGTCCTATCACCTACATTTTGAACCAAACATTCAGGGATGACGTAGTCCTATCACATACATTTTTGAACCAAACATTCAGGGATGATGCAGTCATATCACGTCCACTAGGGACCACTTCTCTGAGACATATGTCTACGTATCAATTCAGGGATAGAAGTCCAGGGATGATACAATCTGTCTCATCTACTTAGACCAAGTCTTAGGGCCACTTATCAACCTTATCGTTGATATCATCGACCTCATCATTGGGACAGGCAACCTCATCATCGACCTCACTGTCGGAATAGGTAACCTCATCATACATACATGTATCCTCATCATCAATACAAGTATCCTTGTCATCGATACAGTATCCTCATCATCGATATAGTATCCTCATCAACACAACTATCCTTATTATTGACCTTACCATCAATATAGGCAATCTCATCATTGATACAGGTATCCACATCGATACCAGTATCAAATATCATCATCGACCATATCAATCCCCCTTTCGAGGAGGGTCCTTCTGAACTACACCAAGCTTGTCTACTCTAACTTTACTCGAGAGAGAGGTTTGGTCAATACATCAACAACTTGTTCATCAGTGCTCACATACTCAAGCTTGATAGCTCCTTTCTGCACCATATCTCGTATATAGAAATATCAGATCTCTATGTGCTTTGACTTATCATGGAACACTGGATTCTCTATCATCTTGATACAACTCTGGTTGTCACAAAGAATCACAGTGGGGTCCATCTCTAAGTCAAACAATATTGATAACAACTTATGAAGCCATATAGCTTCACAACTAGTAGAGCAAGCAGCTATATATTCCACTTCAGTTGTGCTGAGAACCACACTAGACTGCTTCTTGCTAAACCATGAGATCATGGCAGATCCCAGACAATAACATACGCCCGATGTACTTTTCCTATTTATACACCTCTTACCTAATCAGCATTTGTGTAGCCATACAATATGAAATCATGATCTCCAAGATAATATAGACCAAATTCTATCATACCCTTAAGGTACCTCATCACATGCTTTGCAGCTATTAAGTGAACATGTCTAGGTTCCACTAGATACTGACTCAAGGTGTTCACAGCAAAGCATATATCTGGCCTAGTATTCGTCAAATACATCAATGACCCAATAATCTATCTGTACAAAGTTACATCCACCTAACTCTGATGAGTCATCCATTAACAGCTTCAAGTTGGAATCCATGGGAGTAGCCATGGATTTACATTCCAACATATCAAATCTTTTCAAGATTTCCACAACATACTTTCCCTGGTTGATAAAGATTCCTATTGATCCTTGCCATACTTCCATTCCTAGGAATTAATGCATCAAACCTAGATCTTTCATCTCAAACTCTGCAGAGAGTTTCTTCTTGCACTTGACAATCTGTTTCTCATTCCCAGATAGAAATAGATCATCCACATATAACAACAATATGACAGGTTCATCATCCATAACCTTGAGATAAAGGTTAGGATAAACTTTACTCTTGGTAAAGCCCAAGCTTGTCAAGAAACTGTCAATTCTTCCAAACCAAGCTCTGGGAGGTTGCTTCAACCCATACAAAGCCTTCTTCATTTTTCATATGTGGGTTCTTCTATCTTCAACCTCAAATCCTTTTGGTCATTCTATGTACACTTCTTCCTCAATCACACCATTCAAGAAGGTTGTCTTTACATCCATCTGATGTAATTTCCATTTCATCATGGATGCAAGTGCCATGATGGTTCTAATGTAAGTGTACCTTGCAACTGGTGCAAATGTTTCTTTATAGTCAGCTCCCTCTTTATACTGGCACTTCCTAGATATCTTGAGAGTTGCTTCTTCATCAAATGTCACATCCCTTCTAATTTCCATATGATGGAATCCTGGGATGTATATCTTGAATGCTTTGGATGTTTCACAATACCCAACAAATATTCCCTTCTTTCCACAAGGGTCTAACTTAGTTCTCTTTTCTTTTGGTATGTGAATATATACAGGACACCCAAATATCTTGAGGTGACTTACCTCAGGTTTCTTCCCTATGAACACTTCTTCTGGAGTCTTGAATTCAAGGGCACTATGAGATAGTCTATTCTACACAGAGACTACTGTCTTGGATTCTTTAGCCCATAGATACATAGGTTGGTCTTGATCATGTATCATTGTCTTCACTGCTTCCATAATGGTTATATTATTTCTTTCTGCAACACCATTTTGTTGAGGATTGTAGGGAGTGGTTAGTTCCCTCTTGATTCTAGCTTCTTTAAAAAGGACTTCAAAATCATTTGAAGTGTATTCTCCACCATTATCAGTCCTGAGTATTTTGATCTTCTTTTCTGAATTATTTTCTATCAAGGCTTTGAATTCCTTGAACTTTTCAAAGGCTTCATTCTTTCCTTTTAGGAAGTATATCCAAGTATTTCTTGAATAGTCATCAATAAATGTAAGGTAGTATTCATATCCACTCAAGTATGTGGAGAGAATTGGTCCACACACATCTGAATGGATCAATTCCAAGGTACTTTTAGTCTTTGTTTCACTCTTTGGAAATGGGTTCTTGATATTCTCACCTTTTGCACATCCTTTGCAAGTGCCTTCATGTTCAACCTTTAAATCTGGCAATCCTATCACTACTTTACTCACGTAGGGTAGTGCTTTGTAGTTGATATGAGAAATCCTTCTATGCCATAGCTCACTTGGACTAGTGGCTTCATGAGCAAGGGCAGCTTCTGGATGACCCTTGAGTTTATATAGGCCTCCTTCCTCTTCACCAATGACAATTGCATCCTTAATAGATTTTCCTTTAGACCACATGAGTACTTTTCCATCTATGATGCAACCCTATAACCTTTCTTATCTAATGCTCAGATAGAAAGAAAGTTCTTCTTCAAACCTGGTACATATAAAAATTCCTTCATCTTCATGGGGGCTCCAGAACCAAGCTTGTAGCTTGCTTCACCAATTCCCTTGATGGGATATTGATAATCATCTCCTAAAGATACTTTCTGTGGGGATGTCTTCTCCCCAAGTTTTGAGAGAGTTTTCTTTTGACCTGTCATGTGCTTTGAAGCACCACTATCAATAAGCCATGTATCTTCTCCAGGTGTTACAGACCCAGAGAGTGCAGAGTTTAGAACATACTCTTCAGCATCTTCTTCTTCTATTCTAGCTCTTTTCTTTTAAGTATTTTCCTCCTCTACCTCTTCTTCACTATCATCTTCTGTTAGATGTGCTTGATGTCTTTTATGATGAAAGATCTTCTTTTTATTTGAGGGACACTCCCTAGCAATGTGTCCTATTTTGTGACAATTCTAACATTGGAATGAGGAGAAATCTATTCCTAACTTAGCTCCTCTTTTCTTTTGAAACCTTTGTGGGGGTTGAGACTCCTTGTGGTTTCCTTTCTTGAAATTTGGTTAGATTCTTCTTCTTTTGGTATGGGTGGCTACAGCTTGATCATCTTCTTTGAGCAAGGCTTCTCTATTGGATACCCTAGCTTCTTCTTGAATGCAATCCTCCCATACCACATCAAACTTCATACTTTATTTTTTGGCACACATGGTTTGGATGAATGAATCCCAAGGTCTAGTGAGACCATTTAGAGCAGTCATGACTAGTTCATCCTCATCAAGGGTATCTCCAATGGCATATAGTTGTTCCTTGAACTGGGAAACCCTTGAGAAATATTCTTGAATAGATTCTCCTTTATTCATCTTGGTGCTCTTCAATTGAGCTCTCAGGTTCATCTTCCTATTGATGTTCTTTCCTTCATACATCTTGGAAAGGGCATCATACATTTCATTTGGAGTCTTCTTGGATGCCACTTGGGGAATCAAGTGGTCCTTAATAGAATCAACAATGATTCTCTTTTCCCTAATCAAGTCCTTCTTAAACTTCTCTTTGGATTCATCTTCTTCAGGTTCTGCAACTTCATCCTTTATATATTGGACAAGATCATTCTCTTCAAGAATGAGACCAATCTTATATTTCCATGCCAGGAAATTCTCTATACCCTCTAGCTTGCCTTCAAGCTTAGTGCTTGGAGCCATCTTATCCAGGGGGTCACAGAGATTGAAGTTTCTCAAAACATAGAATAATACTTACCAGGAGATGAGCTTGATTGAATTGAGAATACTGGTGTGTTCTGCTTCTGGAAAATTCAAATTTTCACCTTCCGGATCTGCAACAGAATTTCTAGTTTTATGGTCTTCACTTTTCTGGTTTACTGGTGCAGAAGTTCGCAGCTTTCTGGTTCACTGGTGCACAGGTGTGCACTTTTCTAGTTTACTGGTTTTCTGCAATTCTGGTCCAAAACCAAAACTAGGGTTTGACTTTCCTGGAGTTCTACCGACTCAAACAGTTTGATCTAGGGCTCAAAACATCGATTTTGAGAAGGGCTATCTAGCCATGCAATCAGATTCCAAAAATTCCAACTTTTGTAGAAACCTTAATTTTCACCAGAGGAGGAGAGAGAGGTATTTTCACCTTGTGAAAGATGTCCTATTCAAGCTAGCTATGATACCATGTTAATTTTAGCCTAAATTCACAAGCAAGATCACTGAAAGAAACACAATCACAAGATAGACAAATATTTACCCTAGGAAACCCTCATGGAGTGGAAAAACCAACAAATCTTTCCTCAATATAGATAATCAACCAATACAAGATGTAGTACCCAAACACGAGCTCCTTCTCCTCCTATGCAAACCTCTCCCTCTCCTATGCACCAATCACAAGCGAGTGAATGAATGAGATAAATGAGGAACACACCTCCTCTATTTATAGTCATGTTCTAACTGACTTTTCACCCTAATGGGGCCGACCTCTCCTAAGAGAGTCTAATAACCCCTAAAAAGCTAACTCGGGGCCGACCTCACATAGGAGATCTAATAACCCTAGTTACCACACTTTCCCAGAGGAATAAACATCTTCGGATATACAATAAGGTCTCTTCGGAGGAATGAAACATCTATGGAATAATAAAGTACAAATATAATATTCTTAGAAGTTATAATATTTCAATGTCCACTTTCGTCGGTGTCGATGTTTGACCGCTTCTCGACCTTCAACTCCTTCCACTTTCACTCTTGTCATTATCGATGTTCGAATTTTTTACCTTCTACCTTTTCCCCTGTTGACCTCACATCGACAGCTTCCTGCTCAACTGGCTGGCTTCGAATGCCAGTCTCCTTCTCAGCAGTGGTCATCGGCAATCCCCCTGGTCAATTCTCTTCTATCAATCAACTTTAATTATTTCGCCTAGGCCCCAATGCCCCTTCATCAATATCCCAGGTGAAACAGAAGTCGATTGCTCCATTAGTCTCCTGTATTATTCTTCTGAAATCCATGTCGCCTCCTTCAATTCATCATCTCTCCATCGGACTAAATATTCTTTCTCCCACCAACATCGCCTGCGTCTGACTTCACGTTCGTCCACTACTTCGACGATCTCCTCTTCGTGTCGACCTAGAATTTGTCTAGTCCAGTTGATATTCGACACTTCTGAGTTGTTTCTTGTTGAACCTTCTTCATACTTGTACAGATTTGAGATATTGAACGTAGGAGAAATGTTCAATTCCTTCGACAGCTCCAACACATAAGAATTGTCTGAAATCTTCTTTAAGATCTTACATGGTGCAATCTTCTTCAACTTCATGTTGTTATATGTTCCTTTCGAGAACCTCTCTTTCCTTAAGTATGCATAGACTAAGTCTCCCTCGTTGAACGACTGTAGCCTCTTCTTCTGGTCGTCTCTCAACTTGAATGTTGCGTTGCTCTTCTCAATGTGCTTGCATACATCTTCATGTACTTCATTTATATGTTCTACAAATGATTCTTCATCTGCACTCTTCTTGGTCTCTGTTTCTATTGCAACCAAATCCACCACTCCATGTGGCCTTCAATCTTGAACAATCTGGAATGGGCTCATACCTGTCAAACGATTCACAGAGTTGTTGTATGCGAGTTCTTCTTGCGCCAACATGTTCTCCCATGGCTTGGGTCTGTTGTCTTTCAAGCATCTCGGAAGGTTTCCCAAACTTCTATTTACTACCTCAGTCTATCCTTTAGTCTACGGATGATATGCCAAGCTAAAATGCAACTTCATGTCTAGTTTCTTCCACAAGGTTCTCCATAAATGACCCATAAAATTGGTATCTTTGTCTGATGTTATACTCTTCCGCAACCCATGCAATCTGACTATCTCCTTGAAGAATAGTGCAATGCTTTTGGCGTCACTTGTCTTCCAACATGGAATAAAGTGTTCCATCTTCAAAAACCTATCAACCATCACAAAAATTGAGTCGTTACCTTGCTATGTCTTTGGAAATATTAGCACAAAATCCATGATCAGGTTCTCCCATGGGGTATTCAGCACTGGTAATGGTGCATATAGCCCCATATTCTAACTTCGTCCCTTTTCCAAATGGAAAAATCGACACTATCGTACACACTTACTGACAGTTGTCTTCATTCCTAGCCAATAATAATTTTCTTCAACCAATGCCTTGGTCTTTTCGATGCCAAAATGAACTTCTTATCCACCACTATGCAGTTCTTGAATTATGTTCTCTCTTACGGACCCTCTGGGAATACACAACTTTTGTCCCTTAAATAGGTATCCTTCTTGGATAAAATAATGCAAGTATTGAGTTCTATCGACAATCCATGGTTAGTGACTAGCATCCCATGCTATCGCAAAATCATTGCTGGTCTGATACTCTATCTTCACCAACTCTATTCTCGTTCCCTAAACTATCATCGTGTTCAACAATGCAACTCTTTGAATTAGCATGTCAGAAACCTTCTTCGACTTTCCCGACATATGTCACAACGTGAAGGTATATCCCTGCAAGAATTCAACCCACTTCATGTGCCACTGACTCAAATTCGACTAAGTATTCAAGTACCTCAGTACTTGGTGATCTGTGTATAACACAAATTCCTTGTGAAGCAAATAATGTCTCCACTTCTTCAATTCTTGGACAATAGCATAGAACTCCTGGTTGTAGATCGAACATTTCCGCTTCGCTTCATCCAACTTTTCCTTGAAGAATGCAATTGGTCGGTCCTCTTGGCTCAACACTGTGCCAATTTCCATTCCACTTGTATCGCAATCAACTTGGAAAACTTTGTCAAAATCTGGGAGAGCTAACACTAGAATCTTTGTCACCTTCTGCTTCAACTTGTCGAAGGATTTCTAGGAAGATCCCATCCACTTGAACTCCCCTTTTTTCATGCACTTTGTCAACATTGCACATATCCAACTGAATCCTCTGATGAACTTCCTGTAGAAACTAGCAAGTCCATGAAAGATACCCACTCTTGTTGTGCTCGTTGGTTATGGACACTCCAATATAGCCTTTACCTTCTCTGGGTCCATCACTAACTCTTTACCCGAGATTACAAATCCCAAGTACACCAATTCTTCCTTCATGAAGAAGCACTTCTGCAGGTTCAACATCAGCTTCTCTTCCTACAGTTTCTGCAATACTTGTCGAATGTGATCCAAATGTTAGACTTTGGTTCAACTAAATATCATGATGTCATCGAGGTACGCTACGACAAATTTTCCCAAGAATGCCTTGAGTACTTCATTCGTCAACCTCATGAATGTACTGGGTGCATTAGTCAATCCAAAAGGCATGACTAACCACTCATACATCCCTTTGTTCACCTTGAAGTCTATCTTCAATTCATCGCCTTCTCTGACCCTGATTTGGTGATACGCACTCTTCAGATCAATCTTGGTGAATTATCTCGCTCCACTCAAACAATCCATCAAGTCATCCATCCTTGGCAATGGAAACCTATAGTTGATCATGATCTTGTTGATAGCTCTGGAGTCTGTACACATCCTCCATTCTCCACCCTTCTTTGGTGCTAGTATAGCTGGTACCGCACATAAGTTTAAACCTTCTCTAATCAATCCTCTATCCAACAACTCCTGGACTTGTCGATTGAGTTGTTGACCCTCTTTTGGAGTCATTCTATGTGGTGCCTTGTTTGGAAAATTCAATCTTGGAATCAAGTCGATTTGATGGGATATGCTTCTCATCGGTGGAAATCCCGTCGGTTCCTCGCTGACTATTATTCTCCAAAACTCATCGAGCACTTCTTTGACTTTGACCAGAATTCTCTCCATTTTCGACCATTTGACACATGGTCCCTTCAGAATGATGGAGAAACATCCTGACAGTTTCTCCTCCTTTGTTAGGAATTCCTTCACTAAGCACATCAATGCTTGCTTCTCTCAATAGTTGCTGCAGTCAGCTTGCTCCTCCTGCTTTGGATTCAACATTCTCTGTGTGCCATTTTTCCACAATGTGACTATGTTGGCTCAACCATCATAGACCATTTTCCAATCATATTGCCATGGTTTTATTACCAACATATGACAAGCATCCATTGGGATTACATCGCACATTACACTGTCTTCAAGTTTCCCAACCTTAAAGTTGATCATGCACTATTTGGTTACATTCACATGATGTCCTTTCTGTAACTAGGATATCTTATATGGATTTGGGTGTTGTTGACATCTCAAACCCAACTTGTCGATGACCTCCATCGACACTAAATTCTCTGTACTTCCACCATCGACAATGGTCTTGCAATACATGTCAGTGATTAGCACTCTGGTTTGAAATATGGCCTTTCATTGTGTCGGTTCCTTCACCTCACGCCGGTTGTCCTGGACCAACGTTCTTCTGTCCATCATGTTTGGACCTTTTCATCTACCATATTCACCACTATTGGATGTTGAATTTGTCTTCTCGTCATCTTGGTCACCTCGTCGATGTCTGGGTTCTGACTCCTATGCTATGTGTAGATTCTCCAGTCATTCATAAGCTTTGTGTCCAACTCTGCGGCACTTATAACAGACTATAGCTAGTCTGTCAGCTCCTTTCTTTTCTATCAGACCATTTCGACCAAATGCAGCGCGACCGCGGGTCTCTCAACCTACCCGTTGATTTTCCTATGCTTTTTCTCTGGTCATTGTCCCTTCCACACATCGGTTATCTTTGACAGTTTCTCTCCTAGTTCCACTACTTTTTCCCTTTGCGAAAATAGTCTTGCACCTCGACTAGTCATCCTCCCTCTAGTCGATGTGGTTTTTCTCAACAGTTTCTCTTCTACCTTCAGAGCTAACTTGTAGGATTCCCCAACTCCTCTGAACCACGATAGGATCAACTTGTCCTATATGGAATACTTGAATTCATTCACATATCTTACGACTGCTTCTTCACATTCATCAGTTTGACCGGATCTAATCGATGGTCTATAGAACTCTTCCGTGTATTCCTTCAAGGTCATCTCTTTCTGTCGAAATTTTTGTAACTTCCTAAACAAGGAAATCACATAGTCACTAAGAAAAAACTTCCCTTTCAACTTGGCAACCATCCTATCCCAAGACTTGATTTTTTCCCTGCCTTTCTTGACTCTATCATCCTATACATTGTCCCAACACAATGAGGCATGACCTTTCAACCTCAGACATGTTGTTTTAACCCTTTTAGGATTGTCTATATGCTCTATGTAGAAGTATTTCTCCATCTCTCTGAACCAGTCTATCAAGTCTTCTGGATCCGGACTTCCTGAGAAGGAAAGTACATCCATCTTTGTCTTACCCCTCATCTCTGTTAGTAGCTTGATGAATTTATCTTCTAGTTTTTCTTGCACTGCTTCCCGAGCTTCCACTTCCTCGAATTCCTCATCTCTATGGTCAAGTGCATCGAGAAAACAACCATGTCTCTAGATTTCTTTGATCTTTGTGACCTCACTAGTCAAAATTCTCATTGTTCGCATGCACTCATCAAACATTTCGTGATCAATTGTCACTCTTGTGCCTCATGCTCTTTCTCCTAAACCACGGACATTTACACCTCTTTGTGCCATTCTTTCAACCATAGTTGAAATCTCCTCTCGTCCAATCGCAACCAGAATTTCAGAACTCATGTACAACTCTACCCAACCGCAGTTGTGGCAGTTCATGCACTCACATCCTTTTCATGTTCTAAGGATTCTGCTACTCTGATACCAACTGGCGCAAGTGGGGGTCGACCGGACCCTCTTTCTTAACTATAACACACAACAAACACAAAATGAACTAACAAAGACTAGATGTGAACTGGAATGCCAAGAAGTTGGCTTCTATTACTTGAATTGGTTATAATGTTAAATACAAAGCAATAAACAAGTCAGCCTTAGCCTATTACAATATACAGAAGTAAGACTGTGTTCTTTTAATGTGTTTCTCGACTATGTGTGATCTTCTCCTTCTGTTGTGCCTCTGCTAGATGAAAGAATGATCGATCAATGATCTGATGAGCAATCCCCCTCTCTTTTCCTTCGCACCTGTCTTCTACTCTGCTCTACTGTTGTTCTCGAGGTCCACCCCAAATGGCTTCCCCGAGACGTCCTTCTCTATCTGCTGAAACCTCTCTAATCCTATAGACCTACAGTTGTCAGCACCCCATAGCCGTGCTACACAACCTCCTCTTGTGGTGACATCTAGCTCGATCTCAACCACCTTATTAACTGCAATTAACTTCCTCATCAACCCTAAATGGTTGCAGGTACATTGCCTTGAAATCTGCATCTCTGACTTTGGTATAGTTTTCGGCCCCATAACATGTCGACCATACTGTGCTCTATCAGTCCTCGACTTCAATTTTCGGCTTCACTTAGTCTCCATGGCTTCCATTCCACCCCATCCTCCTCGCTTGGCCTTTTCTGCTTTCGGTTGTGCCGATGTTCGACAACTCATAGACCTTCGAATTCTTCGAGTTCTGCTCCTGTCGTTGTCGACATTAGACTGGTCGACCTTCAACCTTTTCCCTTGCTGACCTCACATCGACAACTTCCTGTCTTCGACTGCCAATCTCCTTCACACCAGTGGTGGTAGAAAACCCCCCTGTTCGGTTCTCTTCTGTCGATCAACTTCGACTATTTCGCCTAGGCCCCGATGCCCCTGCATCAAGTAAGCATTGTATTCCATAAATCAAAATGAACAATATGTGTATATTAAATAAATTCACGCAGCGAAGGTTTGTGTATTCATTCCAGTCAATATAAATGATTTATTTTTATTTAACCTCTCCCAATTCGATGGAAGGAATCTATGCATCCATTTTCGGCTAGTGAAACTGAAATATTTTAATGCTAGTTCAGATCTCAGTTACTCGATTTAATTTTTACGTTACTGGATAAGTTCATTGATTAGGATCTATGCCCTCTCCTTTTTACCTTTAGAATAGATCTCCACCAGACTTGTAGAATAAATTGGCGTTGCCTCCTCCATTTAGTGGATTGGATCTGCACCAATCTCGGTTAAATGAAAGAAACCAATTTTTACTTGATCAAATTTAGAACAGATCCGTATTCTTTTATAAATTCTGAGATTGAGATTACATTTATTATTGTTATGAATTTCATATATTATAATGTAAGCGTACAAAAGGACCCGAATTTATTTTCATAACCATCGAAATAAAAGTTCTCTAACTATCACTTAATTAATAGTTATGATTACAGATATATGAGATTAGATTTTATTATTATTGTGAATTTCATATATGTTAATATATGCATACAAAAGTATAAGAATTTATTTCCGCCACCATGAGAATAAAAGTCTTGTAGCTATCACTAAACCAATAGTGAATGTTACATGTTTCAAACTAGATTTTATTATGATTGTGATTTGGATACGAGAGAATATATGTGCACAAATGGACCCGATTTTATCTTCGTCACCAACAAAGCAAAATTTATGTAGCTAAATTTTTATTAATAGATTATTGTTTCCATTTCGAGTGGTTTGTTTACAAAGTGGAGGGCTCAATGTTTGCACTTAGGCTAATCTGTATATACTACGAACTGTTTCACCAAAGCGATCGGTGTAGGTACAAGATTTGACGTTGTATATTTTAATTCCTTTTCTGTGAAATTCTTACATATATGCGCAATGAAAAGGGGGGCTCGTATATTTTTACTGTCATCTATGCCGGATGTTTGAGCTGAAGTCCACCAGATCGATTTACAATAATTTTATATTTATACTATATACTTCAAGTTTTCAGTCTATATAACTTGTGTCTGCAGTGAAAGGAGCTTGGTGAATTTGCATTTATTTTAGCATATATATATATATATATCAAACAAGACCTACCTATTGACCTTTTTAGCCAATGACCGATTTAGATCTTGAAAATATTAAATTGTTATTGGAAAATCTATGTATGTGTATTTTCTTTTTATAAATATGCGACGAAGAGGCTCGTGGTTTCTGTTAGATTTCGTCTCATCGATCTATATAAATTTGATGTTTATTTCTATATAATCTCTATATGCATTAAAAAGGGATAGCCAGTTTTCTGTGAGTTGACATATATGCATATTCCTGATGATTAATATTGCAAACTGTCGCATCAGTTCAATTCGTCCTAAGAATGTATGTTTGAATATTTGGAAGATTTATTCGTTACAATTTAATATGTGAGAAAAAGGGATTGTAAGGATATTTAGTATCATTTTCCTTAGGCCTAGTAAAACATTTCGGGTTGAAGGAAGTACATGATATATCGTATAAATGGATACAATGTGATTATTAGGTGCTATTGTGAATCTGTACTAATACTACGGAATCTTTTAATTTGTTATCATTGTTATGAAAGGAAACAAACTATAATAGACATTAGGAAATTAATTTAGTTATTATCCTTTCCATTTCCATAAAAATTAAACCGCCGTATGGCTGACCAGCGATTGCTAGCGATTCCGGCTTCATGCAGGCGAGTTGCAGCCTGCAATCCGAACTGAGGCCGGGTTTTTGAGGTTAGCTTGCCCTCGCGGGGTCGCGACCCTTTGTCCCGGCCATTGTAGCACGTGTGTCGCCGAGGGCGTAAGGGGCATGATGACTTGACGTCATCCTCACCTTCCTCCGGCTTATCACGGGCAGTCTGTTCAGGGTTCCAAACTCAATGCTGGCAACTAAACACGAGGGTTGCGCTCGGAATTAAATTATTTCATAAGGATAAATCATAATCCACTCATCCAAGTTAAACAAAAAGGGCAATGCTTAGATTGAATTATGTTAACTAAAAGAATAGAGATCATAGGATGAAAACTATGATCATTATGTTAGAGTATGATCATTATTGCTCCGAGATTATGAATGATCATACATTTGGACTTATAGTATGATCATTTTTTAATTTAAAAAGAAAAAGACCCTTACAATGAATCTTACATTTGGAAAATTGACCCTTACAATGACCCATACATTTGGTATCGGAGCTGAAACAAACCTAGTTAGGACCAAAAGCACTTTCCGCAATTATTAATTATAAAACTGATTATGAACTTTTGGAAAAATTTGGATTAAGATTAAGGAACTAATTTATAACTTATATTCTCATGCACAAACACTATCATGGATTGAAGAACTCGTGGAGGTAGGGCTGGGAGAGGACGAGGTAAAGCAACCCATCCACCAACCCCATCGACTCTGATAGCCACACCACCAAGAAGCGAAGAGACTATTAACCTACCCGCCGACAAGGTTATGACTATGATAAGGAACTTATAGAGGATGTTAGAAGCACTGATGAACCAGTTAGACCGCAATGAGGATCGACACCTAATCCCCACAAATGAACCTCAAAATCCACCACCGGCTAGTATGCATCGAGAACTACAGAAAGTAAGATTTCCATAGTTTTGGGGTTCTACTAATGGAACCACGACTGAGGCATGGTTGGAGAATATGATGATGTGATTTTCCTTGAGGGAGTACACCTAAAATATGAAAGTGCATAGGGCTATCCTGCAACTGATGGGGAAATAACTGTTATGGTGGAAGACTCTGAAACCACAGCTGGGGATTGATATCAACGAATTGTCTTGGGAGCTGTTCGAGAGTTCCACAAGAACTATCTATCGGAAGAATTCATTGAGAGACAACTCAATGAATTCAATGCTGTCCAATAGGGAAGCAGGACAGTCCAGGATTGCAAAATCAAGTTTATGGAACTACTGAAGTATGCACCCCACATCGCAACAAAGAAACTGAAAGTGAACAAGTATTGTTGATTTATATGTAACTTCGGAATGCATTTCATCCATGCATTTAATTTATATATTATTGTACTCCTATAGAGATGTGTCATTCCTCTATACGGAAGTGTCATCATGTGTATTGACAAGTGTTGCAAGTTTGTCAACTTGCCGATGGGTTATTAGACCACCATGTGGGGGGTCGGCCCTTATTTTATGTAATATATGGATGATGTACCTAGCTAGACAAGTCGGCCCCATAAGGTCACTGGAAAAACATACAAGTATAACTAGAGATCATGAGATATCTATTTTCATCATTCGGAAACTCATTCTCCCTTCACTCAGAAAGTGGCGCACTAGTGAGGAGGAGGATCATCTGCTACTAGGAGACTATGTCTGCGTATTTTGGTTGTACTTTGGTTGAGCCATTGCTCTCTCTATCTCTAAGGAAGTTGTGGGGTTTTTCACCTTAGGGTTTTCCCCACAGAAACTCTGTGTCTCTTGTCTCTCATGCTTTTGCTTCTTGTGATGATTGACATGCTTGATATGCATTGATATACTGTACATGTTATTCTCTCAGTAAAGATCCTAGAGTATTGTGAATTAATGCTCAAAATTTAACATGCTATCAGAGCTAACCTGAGAAGAAGACATTGTGCAGTGACGGAAACCAAGGGTTTCTTGTTTATTGGGTTTCTCCCCATATATTTTGGGAAAGAAGTATAGTAGATTGACTCTACTCATCAAGGAGACTCTATCTATCTAGTCAGAATTCAATTCTGAGCATTTTCAGAATTGGCCCTAATATTAGGGTTTCCACAAAAATAGGAATTTCTGGAATCTGAAGACATAGCTGGAAGCGCCTTGCAAAAATCGAAGTTTAGACCTTTGGATCGAGATTTTTGCTGGGTATATCTCCGGGAAACTCAAACCCTAATTCAGGGTCCTCCTTAGTGAACCCGTGAAGACAAAAAGGCATTTCTAAAGGGTGAAGCTTTGCAGATCTCAAATGTTGAATACACCAAGCTGATCAGCTATTCAAGGTGCATCTTTCTGCCCTTTCAGAAAGTTGAAATTCATATTTTAAATTTTTAGGGTTTTCCAATAAACCCTATTCTCGGACGAGATCCGGTTTTCAGCCAGTCAAGTGGTAAGACCTAAATCTTTTCTATTTCCATTTGAAGTACTCTTTAAGATGTCTCACTAGACCAAGCTTGAGGATAAGCTTGAAGGGGCTGATAACTTCCGAGCCTGGAAGTATAGGATTGGGTTAATCCTGGAAGAGAATGAGTTGGACTCATACATAAAAGAAGACATCACTATCCCAAAGGATGAAGAGGCTAAGATATTGCATAAGAAGAACTTGGTCAAGGAAAAGAGAATCATTGATGATTCTATCAAGGACCATCTCATTCCTCATGTGTTATCTCTAAAGACACCTAAAGAAATGTTTGATTCTTTGACCAAGCTATTTGAAGGGAAGAACATAAATTGGAAGATGACCCTGCGGAACCAATTGAAAGGAGTAAAGTTTCAGAATGGAGAAACCATTCAATCTTATTTTTCTTGGGTCTGTCAGATTAAGGAACAACTGGAAGAAGTGGATGAAATGGTGGAGAATGGTGAAGTTGTCATGACCACTCTAAATGGCCTACCTAGGTCATGGGATTTCTTTATTCAAGGAATTTGTGCAAGAAAGAAGTTGATCTCCTTCAACAGACTACGGGAAGAATGTTCATAAGAAGAAGCAAGGCTTGTGGCCAGAGAAGAAAAGATGGGAAGTGAAGATCAAGCTCTCACAGTACACACCAAGAAAGGAAGGTCAAAGAGAGAGCACTCTCATACCAAGAAATCTTCACACTATCATCAACATAAAGATAAGAAAGATCTCAGATGCTTCACATGTAATGAGAAGGGTCATTTTGCTTCAGAATCTCCCAAGAACAAAAGGAACAACAACATCAAGAAGAAGAAGGGCAGTAGGAAAAGATATCATGCTCATGCTGCTGAAGATGATGAACCACCCAAGAAGAAGGCTAGAGAAGAAAGTGACGATGATGACTCATCAAGCGAAGAAGAGTATGTTCTGATCTCTGCTTTCACATGTACTATCTCTCATGGTTGTAATGATTGGGTTATTAACAGTAGGGCTTCTAAACACATGACTGGGTTTAAAGAATCTTTTGTAAATCTATCTGAACATGAATCACCCCATAAAGTGAAACTTGGGGATGACTATCAATACCCCATCAAAGGAAGTAGTGAAGCCTCCTACAACCTAGATTGTGGAAAATCCTTGAAGATGAAAGAAGTTCTTTATGTACCTGGGATCAAGAAGAATCTTCTTTCCATCTCTGCATTGGATGCACAAGGCATGAGGGTTGCATTTGTAGATGGCCAAGTCCTAATGTGGCCAAAGTGTAAAACTATTGATGATGCAGTGGTGATTGGAGAGTAAGAGGGAGGATTGTACAAATTGAAGGGACAGCCTGAACATGCTATGGTGACATGAAGACAAAGATTCATCCATAGTCATGGATCGCATAGAGGTATGTATAATTTGTTTTTGCAAAGGTTAACTAATGAGTTATGCATGTCATTGAAGAGAACAAGAACACATTGCTAGACATAACTAGCAAATATTATGACCAGGTATGTTTTTGTTATATATACGGATACTTTAATATGATTGATAATGATTACTCTTGAAGTTACAAGTTTGAGTAATCTAGAGCTTATTAATATTATGTTTCTTACCTTAATTAATGATATGACTAACCAGAAGAGTCATAGGTTTGGGTAATCACGGGTTTAGGTATATTATGTTTATGACTAACCATAAGAATGCTTATTATTTCTATTTGAAATGATCCTAACTATACATGCTTGAGATTATTGTGTTTTGATAATATTAAGATTATACTAATGAATGTTTGATTATGTATGAGACCTCGAGGATAACACAAGGATGATACTAATAAGCATGCATAGGGATCGACAATGAATATAAGTTCAAGAACAGGTAATCTAGGAAGCAAAGATCAAGAGGGAGCACACTCCAGTGGTTTCTACAAGGATGCAGATATTCAGAGGGAGTTGACCATCTCTCTACATTCCACAATAGAAAGGTATAGAAGAAGCTACCTCAGATTAGGACTCCAGCAACTCCTGCAAGGAAGCAAAGACTCAGAGGGAGTCCACCCAACAAACAAACAAAGATAAGTATTTTAATTGTAATTTCTTGCATATTTGGTTGTTTAAATAATATTGTCCAATGATGTATATGCTTATGTTCCTAGACTTAGGATATGTATTGTGCATATTAGAGTGATTGCATTAATGAACAGTATACTACTAATATGCATATAATGGGTAAGTGGCCTATGGCACTGTACAACATTCCATTGCTACTTATCTAGAATGAATCCTTTTTGCTGACATGTTGGGAGTAGTGCACACTCTTAACAATGTTATGGTAGAGATTGGAAGGCATCTAGAAAATTATAGAATATGGATAAATGTTGTATTGAAGAATTGGCTAAAATAATTGCATGACTGTATGACATATTTCTTTATGTGTAAGATTTTGTTATGAAACTATGAGATGTTTCTAATCATGCAATTTAAAATTCTTTGTAGGAAAGATCATATACATTTACCTACAAAAGAAGTACTACAACATTTGTTCCAGCAACAGAGACATCTATTGAAGATATTAAAGCTCCCAGGATCTAGGATGAAGAAATGGAAGAATGCCATGATTCATCGATCATGAAGAATGATGTTTGGGATGTAGTCGCAAGACCTGAAGGGAAGTTTGTTATGACTTCCATGTGGATCTATAAGATCAAGCATGCTGTAGATAGCAACATAGAGAATTATAAAAGTGATGAAATGGAAGATATACCAGACGGATTTCAAGACAGCTTTCTTGAATGGTGTAGTTGAAGAAGAAGTATATGTGGAGCAACCACTCGATTTTGAAACACATAACAGAGATTCATGGCTTGAAGCAAGCTCCCAAAACTTGGTATGGTAGGATGGACAGTTTCCTATCTAGTTTGGGCTTTACTAAGAGTAAAGCGGATTTCAACCTTTACTACAAGGTTGAGGAAGGAAATCCTATGATACTACTTCTATATGTAGACGACCTGTTTGTAATAGGAGATAATAGATTGATTGCCGATACAAAGAGAAAGCTTACTGCCGAGTTTGATATGAAGGACTCAGGGATGATGCATTATTTTCTAGGTATGGAGGTGTGGCAGAGTGCAGATGGGATCTTCCTTCGACAAGGGAAGTATGCGGTAGATATCTTGAAGAGGTTCGGGATGATGGATTGCAAGGCCATGGCCACACCTATGGCATCGAACTTGAAGCTTCTGTGTGATGCTTCATTTGAATCGGTTGATGTCTCTATATATCGTTAGATGATTGGGTCCTTGATGTACCTGATGAACACGAGACCAGATATTTGCTTTGTGGTGAACACATTGAGCCAGTTCCTGATGGATCTGAGGAGTGTTCACCCGGTTGCTGTCAAGCATATTCTGAGGTACCTGAAGGGTACAGTTGAGTACGGGCTCAAGTATGAAGTGAATCAAAATTTTAACCTGCAGGGTTATGTTGATTTAGATTGGGCAGGCAGTGCTGCAGATAGGAAGAGCACATCTGGGTGCTGCTTCAGTATGGGATCAGGTGTGATCTCTTGGTTTAGCAGGAAGCAGTCTTGCGTAGCACTGAGTACAGCCGAGGTAGAGTATGTTGTAGCCTGTTCGGCTAGTTGTGAGGTAGTATGGCTTCAGAAGCTACTTTCTAAGTTATTTCATCTCCCGTTGGATGCTATTGGTATCTTCTGTGATAACCAGAGTTGTGTGAAGCTGTCTGACAACCCAGTGTTTCATGACAGGTCGAAACATATAGAGATCAAATATCACTATATCAGGGATATGGTGCAGAGAGGATCAGTGAAGCTCCTATATGTTACAACAGACGACTAGATTGCAAATGTGCTGACGAAACCACTAGCCAAAGTGAAGTTCGAGTACTTCAGAGAGAGGCTCGATGTTCTTCAGATTGATGGCACTTCGAGGAATAAGTGATGGAGACATTTGTAGAAGCCATTCCAAGCATGTTGGAAGGAGGATCCTTCACATGGCTGTGGATGTAAGTGCCAGATGATGAGCATCAGGACGATGCTCCAGTTACTGCTCTCTACATGCATCAGGATGATGTTGGATATGATCACTTGGATCATTTATATGTATATGTATGTGCGCATCATGTTGGATGCTGGATATGATCAGTTGGATCATTTATATATATTTGTATATGCATCATGTTGGATGCTTGGATCATGTATGATGATATGTATCAAGTAGATACTTGGTATGCATCAGGTAGATGCATTGTATGATCAGGATGATCATGGATGACAAGCTTCAGGATGTTGCTCCAAATATGCATAAGGACGATGCAATGATGAGTATCAGGATGATACTCTAGATGACATGCATCAGGATGATCACATGTATTAGGTGGATACATTACATAATCAGTTGGATTATGTGTGATGAGTTCCGAAGACATAGATGCACAGTGCCTTTCCGACATGGTGGTAGATGTGTTCTCCCATGTGCGTTGATGTAAGTGTAGTGCCTTTCCGACATGGTTGTAGATGTGTTCTCCCATGTGCATTGATGTAAGTGCAGAGCCTTTTTGATATGGTGGTAGATGTGTTCTCCCATGTGCATTGATGTAAGTGCAGATCCTTTCCGACATGGTGTTAGATGTGTTCTCCCATGTGCGTTGATGTAAGTGCAGAGCCTTTTCGACATGGTGGCAGATGTGTTCTCCCATGGTCGTTGATGTAAGTGTTGTGAGCCTTTCACGGATGGTGGTAGGTTGGTCCTCCCATGCCAGTGAGTGTAAGTGTTGTGTGTGTGCATCTGGGTTGTGCTTCATGATACTCTGTGGCCGTGGACATGTTGTGCAGTAGCATGTAAAAGGTTTTGGGAGATCCGATAGGTTGAGCTGTGTGCTTGTAATCAGTCCTGGGATGCTCTTTCGAGGTTTTGTTGAATCATGTAATAAGCCTTGAGGATTCCACAGTATGGACAATGATGATGAAGACTTACAGGTGGTGGGCCTACATCCAGTATGAAAAAGGACTGCCTCTGTAGAAATTCCTATGATGAGTAGATTCAGAGATTGTTTGAGCAGCAGCAGTGACGATGACGATGATTCGAGGATGATGCATCAATGACTATGATCCAGAGAAGAAGACTTGTGCTAGCAAATCTGTGTCAAGAAATACCTTCCTAGTTAAGAGGGAGTGTTGATGTATATGTAACTTTGGAATGTATTTCATCCATGTATTTAATTTGTATATTATTGTACTCCTATAGAGATGTGTCATTCCTCTATACGGAACTGTCGTCATGTGTATTGACAAGTGTCGCAAGTGTGTCAACTTGCCGATGGGTTATTAGACCACCATGTGTGGGGTCGGCCCTTATTTTATGTAATATATGGATGATGTATGTCAAAACCCAAAATTTCTGAAAAATTTAAAATTTTTAAAATAACATGTAATATAATTAAATGCAGTCATTTAGCTGTTTTGATTAGATTAAATGAACATAAATGTGTCTGAAGTATCTGTTATTGTACTTAAATTTTAATATGAGTTTTATTTACAGTTACTGATTGTTTTCTGTTCTGCAACCTCAAGGGGAAATTGCCATAGCAGACTGGGATTACTTAGCTTCCGAGCTAATGCATCAAATTGTCTTTCTCTTACAAATATACATGTAATGTGCGGGTCGCTACATTTAAATCTTTAAAGTATTGTAAAACAAAAATGCTGTTCCCAAATCATTCAGTAGAAGTTTAAGCATGTTAACCAGGTTTATCAGGCCTCTTAAAGGTAGAACTCTTCCTGCATCATGCCAAGTTCAAATTCTGAATATGTTTTGATTTATACTTTAATTGCAAAGGATTTGGGAGTTAAAAAAAATATCAATGTGTTTATGCATTGCTTATCTTCAGCAATTTCAAGGTTTACCTGTCGAATACATGTCTCCTAATATTATTTTAAGGGTTGGCATTGATTAGAAACCACTTCTATTTGTACACTTGACGATTAATGAAATTTATAAGCACCTTCAGGCTTAGTCCTAAATTATCATGATTGATTTCATTTATGATCTTTCCAGACTATACTGTCAGTCGGAATAGTTATAGTAATCTACATAATCTGCCTAGCATACAATACACTTATACATCCCTGGTACTTTTTGAACATGAGAGTAACAAAGTCCAACTTTATTTACTTAGGTTCTAAGTCTATTAAAAGATTATGAATGTGCTAGTAACAACCGGTACTATATCTAACTCCATCCCCTTATTGTATAGTCTTCAAAGAATTATTATAATTTTTATCCCATCACCTGAGACTAAATGATGTGGAAAACATGTTATGAACTACTTGTATCTTGTCAATGCTCACATGTTCTTGAATTCTCTTATTAAAAGTAAAATTCTCTATGTTTTAATACTTCAAGACTAAATCTCGAATGTTATTGACAATGCCAGGTTTCATTAAATATAAGGAAATGTATTAAAGGCATTATTCTAATGTTTTAATTATAAAAAGGATGGCATGTGATCTATGGTATGGTAACCAAATGAATAATCATTCAATAATTCTGTTTACCCATCCTAAGACTTTTATTTAGCAACAATAATGAGAACCTCGTCATGATCTTGAACATTATTAACAAGGTATGTTTTTATTGTTTGTAGGGCATAGTGTTATGGTTCACATATGCGAGTTCGAAAGCATTGTTTTCAATATGAGATAGGGAAAGTTTTGAACTTATGGCGCCATGACCATAGTGGAATAACCATGTTATGACTTTGTTTTATCCTTGCCATGATTTTAATTGGAAAACAAATAATTGGAAACTCGTTGTGAGACTTTGGAACATCGACCCACTGCATGGGAAATATTAAAGGGATATGTGGTCACTTTTAAGCCAAGCGTTCTATGATATAAAACAGTTGTCTAAACCCTACCTAGCCATTTCTCCTTTGCCTTCGGGCTTGGTCGCTCTGGAAACCCTCCTGGTCCAGTCTCTGCTGTTACTGTGTGCTAGCAGTTTCTATGCTGCTCCCAGGCTTCGTGCTTGTCCTTTGTGTCGTTTGAAGCTCATTATATTTTTCTGTTGGCAGTTGTGAGTTTATTATGAGACTAGGGTTTATCTTGCTGCCATTACCGACCCTGTCACAAAGTGACTGTAACCCTCGGCTTGATTCTGTTAAGGCTTACATCACAGGAAGTACCTGTTGCTTCTGCTAGTTCAGTCTTTCATTGACAAGGGTGGGGGTTTACAATTATCTTGTTCGTGGTTATCAAGCCATTGACTTTGTTCACAACCTTTTTCAACTTGTTGGTAAGATATTAAATTTACTTCATCGTTTTTCAGTTTAAAAGTATTTGTTTTTTTTTTAAGAATAAAATCTGTAACTGATTCAATTTTTGACATATGCAGGTGCTGGCTACTCTTTTAGGTGCAAAAGACTCAACCCTCAGCGCTTGGCTCTTACCGGGTAAGCCTGGTTTCACCATGGCATTTCCTCCTTGCTGGTTGTCTGTATGGTTAGGGTTTTGGTTTGAACGAAGTGACACAGTGATTGCAGCAGCCTTGCTCAATCTTTTTAATCTGGATGTCTAAATGAATTATTAAGGGTTTACCCTGTGTAGTATTCTGGTGTTACGGCTTCGGTCGATAATGTAGCTATTCACCATTCTTTTGGCAGATAGGTTTTTCTGGGAATTAATTATTGTGTAGAGAAAAGACAACACAGGCTGTGAGCCGTTCTGTAGATGAGGTTCGACCTCATGGTTTTATTTTCGTTCTACACTCTTGAAAGATTCAGGGTGTATCACCCAGGGTTTTGAAAATTAACTTAATACGAAATCTTTCTTGTGTAAAAGGGCTTGTTTATTTCCTGCATTTTTACTTCTAAATCTATGTACAGTTGCAATTTAGTTGGAGTTGTTAAACCACTTGTTCGTTGTATTTGTGACGTGGCTGTAGGTGAAGATAATGTTTTACTATTTAGCATTAGTTTGTTTGTACCAGTGGGGCTAGTAGGGTTTGACCCGAAGTAAATTTACAGTTGGATTTTAAGTTTGAATGCTTAAGCTATTAAATTAAAATACGACTCGGTTGGTATATGTGAGTTGAACAAATGATAACAATCGTAAATGGTTAAACACGATGAAAGAGCTAAATAATGTTCTGTCTGTTTTCTTCTGTTGTAAAATTAGTAACTATGTTATTTCTCTGCTGATAGAATTCGTGTTGTAGAAATTGGAATGATACGGTTCATATCGAACTCCATGGTCATGATTTTGTTTAGTTGCTTAATCAGTTATTAAGACTACGATTCTGTAGGTAAAGAAAAATGGGAGTTTAAGGAAAGATAATACTACACTGTTTAAGCTCGATATCGAGCTAGATATTGTTCTGTTACTTCTTTTGTTTTTAAAACAATAACTAGTTTATTTAACTGTTAATAAATTCTGTGTGATGAATTCCTGTTAGGGTTTCTGCACAATCTTTTTGTTTGAAAGGTAATGACTGGATAATCTGTTAACTAGGGTTTGTGTATTGATTAATTAATACATTGAGACTGGTTAACTTCTAACTAGGGTTTGTACCCTGACATATATGTGGCTACAAATTCTCCTATAAGGACTAACGACCGTGATATAGTTAATGTAATTCTTATGTTTGTATTTACTGTTGTCTCCTATGACTGTTTAATAAATTTCATTCACACAGAGAACATATAGTTTATACGTAACCCTTACCTATCTATTCTGCCTTATAATTAAACTAGGATTATAATTACAATAATAACTGGTGCTTTAAATATTACTATTATATGGAAGACATTAAAGATACCTTGTCAGTAATGTAATAATGATACTAAGGGATGCTGAAATCACAGTAACTCTCATCAAATCTACTACTGATATTCAGAGATGCTAACTTTTACTAAACTAATTTATTCAGACAAATAGATGATAAACACAACATACATTCATTTCTACTTAATAAACATAAAGAAATAAATAGCAGAACCTGTTTCTGTGGACAACAACAGCAATGGGAGGTTGTTCCTCCCTACCAACTCCTGGAGAGTGCCCAAACAGCACTTCTCAGGACCCCCGAGCTTGCTCTGGTCTCCCTGGATAGAACTAGGTGCAACAAAATAATTCACTCAGCCCAAACAGCTATACTAGAACCAAGTTACTGCAGCATTCCTCTCAAACAACTTCCTTACTGTATATTTCCCTCTTCCTCAATGGGACTCCTGAATAACATTCACCTGAATGTATTCTCCCTCCAGAACAATTCGAACCCTCAGCTCAGTTCATTGAGTACTATTTAAAAGATTGCCTAGGGCTTTGTTGGGTTAACTGTCATTAATGAGCCACCTGCTCTGATTCCACTTCCTTGGGGAATCATGACCCCAAATATAGGGAAGTTGCCACCTGCAACTTACGAAGTATTTGAGGATGCTGCCACTTGTCATTTGCCTTTCCACTTAGTTCCATCCACCAGTTTGACCAGTAACCTCTTTTTAATAGCTCTCCCATGCTGTTGTCTCCATAATTTATTTATTAATAATAAAATATTCTGAATTACATTCCATTTCTAGTGACTCTGTTGAGTCATCAATTCCTACTTAGCATTAAATTTAACATAATGTCTCAGGAATATAATGAAATAATTACATAATTTTTACAAAATTGGGGTATGTGACAATGTACCTAGCTAGACAAGTCGGCCCCATAAGGTCACTGGTAAAACAGACAAGTATAAATAGAGATCGAGAGATATCTATTTTCATCATTCGGAAACTCATTCTTCCTTCACTCAGAAAGTAGTGCACTAGTGAGGAGGAGGATCATTTGCTACTAGGAGACTATGTCTGTGTATTTTGGCTGTACTTTGGTTGAGCCATTGCTCTCTCTATATCTGAGGAAGTTGTGGGGTTTTTCACCTTAGGGTTTTCCCCATGAAAATTCTATGTCTCTTGTCTCTCATGCTTTTGCTTCTTGTGATGATTGACATGCTTGATATGATTGATATGCATTGATATATTGTACATGTTATTCTCTCAGTAAAGATCCTTGAGTATTGTGATTTAATGCTGAAATTTTAACAAGTATGTCTATGGGATGAACTACAATATCCGAGAGAAGGTCTTCATTATCATGCTGCAGACCTTGCATGATCCGATACAAAAAGCTTTAATTAAAGAAGACGAACTAATGAGCGGGGACTCATCGAAGTAGAAATTTCCAAACCAGAATAGAGTAGGACCACCGTCTGACCCACCGAGGATGCACTACGGAAAATGAAGTAATAACAAAGGACCTATCCTTGAGAAACCCTATAATGATACGAAAATGTGGTACAAGCCACCTTTAAAAAAGGATAATACGAGATCGTTTGGGAGGATAGCATAGTTTGGACCTCGTACCAATAACACACGGGCAGGAAGAATGAACAAAGAACCAAGAGAGGGGTGCTGGAAGTGCGGAGGACTGCACTACCAAAGTGATTTCCCTTAGAAACAGTTACGTCAGAGACAGGGACAGAAACAACCTTAGACTACTGCAGCAGATCTAGGATGAGCACATTGCATCCATGCAATGGTTAATAATTGTCAGGAAGAACATCAATCTACTGTACTAGAGACAACAAGTATAATTAATGGTATGATGTTCTCTTTACTCATAGACCTTGGTGCTACTAAAAGATTTATTTCTCATTCTGCATTAGAAAGGAGGATGATGATGGCATGTGCTTAAGACAATTTCGACTTAGTCGAAATGGCATCCGGAAATACCCAAAGCGTAGGATTGAAACTGGAAGATTGTGAAGTGGACTTAGGAGTATGTCACACTAGAACATACTTCTATGCAACCACCCTAGGAACCTATGACTTGATCCTAGGAATGGATTGGATGGAATCCCATGGTGCATTAGTAGATTGCCGAAGGAAGGGGTTGACTTTCTATGACGATGAAGGTCATAAGAAGGTCCTCATGGGGAAGACGAATAAAGTATCCCTGTGAATGACTTCCACATTACAACTAAAGAAAAAATGGAGGAAGGGATATCAGATCTATGCCGTGATAGCAATGGACAAGGATGAGGACAATATTGACATCGCCAATCACCCTTTATTTGTAGAATACATAGATGTATTCCTTAAATATTTACTCGGATTACCACCATAGAGAGATCTAGACTTCACCATTGAACTAAAACTGGGAACTGAACCTATCGTAAGAGCTCTGTACAGAATGTATGTACCGGAACTGAAGGAACTATAGATACAACTACAAGAAATCTTGGATCTGGGATTTATTAGAACGAGCATTTCCCCGTGGGGAGCACCAATACTTTTTTTCAAAAAGAAAGATGGATCATGGAAACTCTGCATAGACTACCTCTAGTTGAACAAGCCTACAGTGAGAAACTAGTACCCTCTACCAAGGATTGATGACTTGTTCAATCAGATGAAAGGCACAACAATATTCTCAAAGATTGATTTGCGATCAGGCTATCATCAGTTGCGAATCAAGGAGGAAGACATCCCAAAGACTGCTTTCAAAATGCGGTTTGGACACTACAAGTTTGTAGTTATACCATTTGGCTTGATCAATTCAACCAGTGTATTTATGAACTTGATGAACGATGTGTTCCTCCAGTACCTAGACAAGTTCGTGTAAGTCTTCCTCGATGATATCCTAATCTACTCGAAGACACTAGAGGAACATGAAGAGCATACCAAGTTGGTATTGCAATGTCTCTGAGAGAATCAACTTTATTGGAAGTTCTCGAAGTGTTCCTTCTTCCATAAGGAAATCCACTACTTGGAACATATTATTTCAGGTAATGGCATAGCTGTGGACCTCGCAAAGATTGATTCCATTTAGGAATGGCCGGCACCGATGAATGTACATGAAGTGAGGATCTTCATGGGACTTGTAGGATATTACATAAGACTTTTGGAAGGGTTCTCGAGGATTGTGGGACCTATCACGGAATTGCATAAAAAGTATCATCCTTTTGTTTGGAAAGAAAGGTGTGCCAAATATTTTGAGAAATTGAAGGAATTAGTAATGACATCACCAATCCTAAAAGTGTCGAATATGGAACAGGATTTCCTAGTATGCACCGATGCATCAAAATATGGGGGTTAGATGTGTATTAATGTAGGAGGGTAGAGTGATTTCCTACACTTCCTGAAGACTTAGACCACACGAGGACAATTATGCAATGCATGACATGGAATTGCTTATGGAGACATTACCTAGTAGGAAGGAAGTTCGAACTTAAGACAGACCATCATGGGTTATAGTACATCTTCACCCAGAGCGATTTAAATGCCATACATAGGAGATGGTCTGAGCAACTGAGTGAGTATGATTTCAACATATCCTATGTGAAGGGAACCTTCAATAAGGTAGCGGATTCCCTTAGTCACATACCCCACATATTTTCAGTAATTTCAATGAAGACCAATTTGAGGGAGAAGATACTTGGAGTACAACAAGGAGACATCTGGTACAATGAGGTGAAGATTGAGTTAGAAAATGAACAGATGGAATTACGCAAGTATAAGGGTTACTCATTGGAAAATACACATTGTTAAGGTACAACAACCGTATCTATGTACCAATGAATTAAGAGCTTAGAAACTTGATTCTGTCAGAGGCTCTCCGAGCAGTGTATAGCGCACATCCGAGAGTTGGAAAGAGTTATGCAGCTTTGTACCCCTTATTTTTCTAGCACAAGATGAAGAGGGACATAGTGAACTTTGTCGCCAAATGCATGGAGTGTCAGTTGGTTAACAAAGAACATAGACATCCAGTAGGATTACTCTAGACTCACGCCATTCCCAAGTCGAAGAGGGAGATCATCTCCATGGACTTTATTGTGGGATTACCATTAACCCACAAGAAGCATGATACTATCTTTGTGGTGGCAAAAACTCTCACAAAGAGTGCGCATTTCATTCCCATCAAGAATACTTATCAGGCCCCAAAGATTGCTAGAGTATTCATTGATGAGATAATATAACTACATGGGGTAGCAGAGAAGATAATGTCTGATCGGGGATCAGTATTCACAGGTATATTTTGGACAAGCTTCTAGGAAGCTATGGGAACAAGACTCAACTTTAGCATTGCAAAATAGCCTGACATCTATGGGAAGACTGAGAGGGTAAACCAAATATTGGAGGACATGCTGAGGATGTATGTGATGGACCAAGAAAGTTGTTGGGAGGGTTTTTTACCTCTGCTAGATTTATCCTATAGCAAGAGCTATCAGAGTTCCATACGGATGACACCATTCGATTTTTTATACAGACAACCATGTCAGACACCCTTGAATTACGATAGACTAGAGGATAGGACCTTGCCTGGACCTGAAGTGATTTAGGAGATGGAGGAGTAGATGACATATATGCATGCTCAACTGAAAGAAGCACATGATTGGAAAAAGAGTTATGCGGATGTGCATACACTCGACATAGAATATAAGATTGGAGACCGAGTATTTTTGCGAGTAAAACCACAAAAGAGCACTATTAGGTTTGGGAAAGGGACCAAATTGTCTCTTGAGTTTGTGGGACCCTTCAAAGTATTAGAACGGATAGGATTGTTTTCCTACCGTCTAGCACTACCATCATCTCTACATATGATGCACAATGTTTTTCATGTATCAACACTTAGGCATTATGTTTCTGATTCTAAACATACTATTGACAAGAGCAATTTACAGATATCGAACAAAGGGATGTGATGGTCGAACCGATATTCATATTGGACTGTCGAACACGGCGACTTAGACACTATGTGAATGACATGGTTAAGGTTCAGTGGGACAATTATATCCAAAATTTCACAACATGGGAACACGCAACTGAAATGAGTGAGAACTTCCCATTTTTTTGAACTTCGAGATGATGTTTCAATAAGAGGGCATGTATTTAACGCCCACCTTAGTATATTGACTAATTAGACTATTGAGGGCACTAATTTTGAAGTGGCCTAGTTAAATAAAACACAAATCATGGATTTTTCTTTGAATAATATGAAACTAAAATGATTGAATGATAGATATGCTTGACTAGAAAAGAGATCATGATATGAAAATGATTGAATAACAAATGAATGATAGATATGCTCGACTAACTGAGAGGTTATGATGATGCTTCCCATTAATGCAATGAATGATAATATGGATTCCATAGATGTGAATGAATGATAATGAATTAGATAAAATTGACTATGATGTATGATGAAATGATTGTATGGTGCAACACTACTAATGTGTGCTTTGAGTGTGTGCAGTAACAGGTAAAACGATTTACCGATTGAATGACAATGGAAAAATAGGGGTCATAAGAATGGGAAATACACATAGGGGTATGAAGACTGACTGTCAACCCTGAATTAGCACTCCGTGCATGGGTCGGAATTTGTTTCATGTCACCTCGGAAAGCGTGTGCCGTATGGGCGAGGCCATAACAACTTGGTCGTGTACGATGAGTTGAGGGGTGCACGATAAGGACGACCTTATCCCTAAACTGCCATTAATCTCCAAGGAGGTGTAGTCGAGATATTGCGGTAACGATTCCCCTATCGCTACACATAAATCCCAACAAGAGGAAAAAGAGTTGTCGGAAGGACCTATCGAAGGGGTACCTAGACAACGAAAGAAAACGATTATCACTCACACTTTTTGCATTGAAAAAAATTATGGATATATGATTAAATTTTCATATAGAATTTTAGAAAATCAAATAAAATAATACTTTATTTTATGAGATTTCAAAAAAAGGGGAAAATGGGGTAGACGTGTGTGTCCATTATACTAGAATGATTATGCATGAGATTTAAATTGCAAATAATATTCAATTAATAATGTATGGAGCAAGGCTATAATTATACTCATGAAGAGACCACTCCACATACACCCACTAATTTAGGGATTAGAAAATTGACTAGTAAGACAATGAACAGATAATTAAGGGAATTAGGTGCACATTAAGGTGAGAGTGACACTTCTTGCATGAGGATAAATATTAAGGAATTATTAAATTAAAAATTAATTATACATGAGAAGACACATGTCATGTAAGTTTGGGGTTATAAAAGAAATGGAGGAGAAGGAGAGTATGTCTCTTTCTCCATAGTGTTGGAAAGGCTTCGTAATAGAAGTTTCCATTATATGTGATTCCTTGGCTTTTTGTTGATAGCTTATCCAGGGGTTGGGATATTCCAGCGGAAAGCCAAGGCTTGTATGTTCTTACAACCCCAATTGGCTCAGGGGATTGGGGAAAATAAGAGTATCCCCGGTAAGCTAGGAAGGTCAACCGAGGGGTCTTTCAGTAGATTCATGGAGCTTGAGCAGGAAAGTTTGGATAAACGAAAACTTATTCTCATCCACAAAAAGGGCAATAGAAATAAACTTGCAAAGGTTATTCTTACTTACTTACCTTTGTTTAAACTTGTAGAATAATCTATAGAATACTATTAATTCGTTTTATGAAGGATTTATATAACTGATACATTGTACTAGATTACGCAGTGGGTTAATTTTAAATTTTAAATGAATGAAATAACTAGATTTATGATTCTGAGTTGGCTTAGGATGATTCTTGCATAGACAATTGAATTTGTATTTCTTATTATGATGAAGTTGCATAATAGATCTGTGTATTCTTTCCTATATAGAAAATAGGAATTTGTATATTCAATAGTACGCATTGTATTCCATAAGTAGAAATGAACATTATGTGTATATTGAATAAATTCACACATCGAATGTTTGTGTATTCATTCCATTCAATATAAATGATTTAATTTTCTTTAACCTCTCCCAATTTGATGGAAAGGATCTACACATCCATTTACAGCTAGTGAAACTAAAATATTTTAATGATACTTCATATCTCAATTACTCGATTTAATTTTTACCTTACTGGATAAGTTCGTTGATTAGGGTCTACGCCCTCTCCTTTTTACCTTTAGAATAGATATGCACCAGAATTTTTGAATAAATCAACGCTTCCTCATCCAGTTAGCGTATTGGATCTACACCAATGTCTGTTAAATGAGAGAAACCATTTTTTACTTGACAAAATTTAGAACAAATCTGTATTCTTTTATAAATTCTAAGACTGAGAATAGATTTATTATTGTTGTGAATTTCATATGTGATAATGTATGCATACAGAAGGACCCGGATTTACTTATGTAGCCATCGAAATAAAATTTTTGTAACTATCATTTAATTAATACTGAATGATTACATATATGAGATTAGATTTTATTATTATTGTGAATTTCATATGTGATAATATATGCGTACAAAATGATCCGAAATTATTTCCGCCACCGTCAGAATAAATGTCTTGTAGATATCACTAAACTAATAGTGAGTGTTACAGGTTTGAAACTAAATTTCATTATGATTGTGATTTGCATACGTGAGAATATACGCGTGTAGATGGACCCAAGTTTATCTCCATCACCAATGGAGCAAAAGTTATGTAACTAAATTTTTATTAATAGATTACTGTTTCCATTTGGAGTGATTTGTTTACAGAGTGGAGGGCTCAGTGTTTGCAGTTAGGATAATCTGTATATACTACGAACCGTTTCGCCCAAGCAATCGGTGCAAGTACAAGATTTGACGTTGTATATTTTAATTCCTTTTCTGGGAAATTCTTACATATATACGCAATGAAAAGGGGGGCTCATAGATTTTTACTGTCATCTATGCCGGATGTTTTATCTGAAGTCCACCACATCGATTTACAATAATTTTATAATTATATATACTTCAAGTTTTAATTATGTATAACTTGTGTCTGCAGCGAAAGGAGGTTGGCGAATTGCAGTTATTTTAGCATGCATATATATATATATATATATATATAAAACAAGAACTAGCTATTGACCTTTTCAGCCAATGACAGATTTAGATCTTAAAATATTAAATTGTAATTGGAAAATCTTTGTATGTGTATTTTTTTTTTATAAATATGCGACGAAGAGGCTCTTGATTTTTGTTGTCATTTCTGTTAGATTCCACCTCATCGATCTATATAAATTTGATGCTTATTTATATATAATATCTGCATGCATTAAAAAGGGCTAAGCAGGTTGCTGTCAATTCACATATATATGTATGACTGATGATTAAGATTGCAAACCATCGCATCGGTTCAATTCGTCGTAAGAATGTATGTTTGAATATTTGAAAGATATATTCGTTACAATTTAATATGTGAAAAAAAGGGCTTGTAAGGATATTTTGTGTGATTTTCCTGAGGCCTGGTAAAACATTCCGGGTTGAAGAAAGTACATAGTATATCGTATAAATGGATACAATGTGATTATTAGGTGGTATTGAGAATTTGTACTAATACTAGGAAATATTTCTATTTATTATCATTGTTATGAAGGAATCTAACTCTAATAGACATTAGGAAATTAGTATAGTTATTATCCCTTCCATTGCCATAAAATTTAAAGAGAACCTTTACAAATTTTAGGAATTAAATTATTTCATAAGGATAAATCATAATCCACTCATCCAAGTTAAACAAAAATGGCAATTCTTAGATTGAATTATGTTAGCTAAAAGAATAGGGATCATAGGATGAAAACTATTATCATTATGTTAGAGTATGATAATTACTCCTCCGAGATTATGAATGATCATACATTTGGACTTATAGTTATCATTTTTTAATTCAAAAAAGAAATGACCCTTACAACGACTCTTACATTTGCAAAGACGACCCTTACATTGACCCTTACAATTATCATACCAAGGATTAGTTTTCCTATTCTTTTTACCTGAAATTTTGATGGAGAACTTGTTAATGGTAGAAGAGAGGGCTATGGTGAAATTATGGTAGAGAACTTCTATATTGTGTGTAGTAGAAAGAGAAAACAAGTTATTTTTTAAATCATTTATGAAAAGATCATTCTTACTTCTATCTAAGATCAAATGCTTTTGATTGTGAGGATTTTCATCTGTAGGGTCCCTATGCATGTCAAAATGGAGGGTTACAACCAGAGGTTTGTGATCTGATTCAAGCTCATGGTCGGGTAGAATGTCTATATTTATCATATTGTTAGATAAAGGGACATTAGAAATTAAATAATCGACCAAAGTACTTCCAAGCTCGTGAATGAAATTCATATGGATAGAATTTTGCTACTTCTTAATCTCATCACAAATTATAAGGTCTTGAGCACTACAAATTCTTATTAACTGAGAGTCGAACGAGTTTTCGCCTAAATCAACATAACTTCTTTTGTACCAATTGTCTAGAGTGGGATATTCATCCAACAAAAGAAGGATTAGGGTTGGAATAGTTTCTTAGAAGAATGGCTTGGTTACTTGAAGTGTGGGCATTAAAGTTTCCCATTAAGAGAATATTTATGTATTTCTTAGATTTTTAATATCATTTTCTAAAACAATGAAAGGAAAATTTTTATCTATGTTGTTTTTCTTATTAAAGTTAGAGTTACTAGGGGCAAAATAACATATGGAAATGTAGGTTTTCTTATTATTAATGTCAACTAATTCTATCCACATATACTGGTTGTAGGGGTCTTTCTTATAAAGCCTATCATTAGGAAATATGTGTTCTTTAATGTAATAGGCTATACCTCCAATGCCTCTATGGGAGGATCTCTTGTTTCAAATCGACATCCCTCTATGTTAGGGACTCTATATTCTTCATGATCCCAGTTTTCAATTGTAAAAATAATATCAATTTTATTATGGATCCAACTTAACTTGGGGCCTTTGTTCCAATGGAAACCTCGACAGTTCCAAGAGAGGATATGGAGTGTGTCTAATTTCTATTGACGGTTATCTTTTTGGTTTATATTGTGGATACTATATTTTCTATTTCTAATTAGAGCCCATTTTCCTTCCTTCCTATATTCTTTTACATTTTGGACCTCCTTTCTCAATTCCGCTTGGTCTTCCGGAATGAGATCTTCATTTATAAATATTCCTGACCCATTTAGATTTGAGGTTTTGTTGAGAATGTTTTACCTATGGTTGGTAGAGATAAATTTGATTTGAATCAACCTATCTTTATTCTCAATTAATTTTCATAATCTCTTTTCTTCTATTAGGCATGTTGTTTTGATATTTATCCTATTATGTAGTTCTTCCTTGACTATTGTTAATGTGTCCTCATCATATTTCTCCTTTAAAACAAAAAATTACAAGGTTCAGAGCTCATTTGTTACGTTTGTGTTCTAATTATAGGAGCCTATTCATTTTCTCCTTAATGGGATTGATATCAACTTTAGCTTCAATATTATGTTCGGTCAAGTTTTTGTTTACCTTTTCTTCTAACTATTTAAACATGTCCGTCCATTTAAAATTCCTCATTGTATCAATATCTCCTTATTGGGTTGATTGTTTGATTCCATGCATTTTTTTCCATTTCCTTTAATCTATCCTCCATTATCTGAATCTTATGCTCCATCATTTTTAGCTTTTTGTCAAATTTTTTTAGGATCCTTTCTTCAAGAGATGTGAATTTATTATCAATTATGGTATTAAGAATATTTTGAAGCATGGATACAAATCTATTATTGAGCATATCCGTTAATTTATATTTTCAATCGTGTCCTCTAACTCTTTTTGAAAATTAGCATCCCTTTCTTCTCTATCTTTCTCAAAAGAGTCTAGATGTTCACAAAGGCTTTGTAGGGTTGTGTCGCTAGGACTCCCTTTAGATGATTATATATGCATGAGAAAAAAAAATTAGAAGAAGAATAAGAAAGGAACTTGTGCACCTGGTTTTAGCAGTTCAAAAGAGGGGACATATCTTAACCTTCAGACCTACTCCTTTAGAATTCCCACCTCTACTACCCTTCGCTTCCCACCTTTAGAATGCACCTTCGCTAATGCTCACCTTCACTACCTCCATTTCTTTGCATCTGCTGAGCTTTGCTACACCTTTCCCACCTTTGATGTTGTTTCTTGCTCGTTGCTCATTCCTCCTTCACTTCTTCCTTCTCCTCAATGCTCGATTCTCCTTTCCCTCTCCTTCACTTCTCTCCTACTCCTTGTTGCTCGTTTCTCCTTCACTTTTCCTCTCTCCTTCTCCACTCCTTCGTACTTTTCCTCATTTCTTATTGTTCCTTCATTGCTCCTCCTTCACGTTGATCCTTCTCTGCTGCTCCTTCTTGTTGGTTCTCCTTGTCACTCCTCTCATGTCACTCCTCGTTGCTCCCTCCTCACACTGCTTCTCACTGATCCTTCTCGTTGTTCACTACTACTCCTCACATTGATCATTCGTTGCTCCTTCGCTTGTTTCTCCTTCAAGTGTAGCAAATATTAAGATTCGATTAACCATAGCATAGGATACCATTGTCCCCAATTTTATTCTATTCTAGTATATATACATATCATTCAATATATATATACTTAGTATACACATCAATATAGATATAGATGCATTCTCACATAATACACCTAGAAATATATATGTCATCATGCATGTATACTAATATATATACTAGTTTGCATATCTCTGTGTGTGTACCTTAGGTAATCTATGTGTATTTATATACTACCATAGTTTGTATTGATAAATATACTTTGATATATGCAATAGAATATATACCTTTGTATTTAACATATAGAATAACATATATACTAATAAATTTATCTCTACCAGTATATTCAACATATATATAAATATACATATCAGTATAGATGTTATGATGCATATATATTAATATACATATAAATATATACATAATATAAAGTATACATGTGCATATATATATTAGTATGTATACAAGTTAAGGTAAAAAAAATTCCAAAACAAGTTGGAATATTGAGGTGATTAGCTTTTGTTGTCCTAAAAATAAGTTGTTTCAAGTAACGCATCTCATGTTGTAACACATCTGAAATCCATGGTGCAATTTATAGGAGATGGGGAGTAAAATTGTTTCTTCGCCTCGTTCAACAAAGAATTATGTTAGAATTTAAAAATATTAATCACCATAGTTAAGTATTCTTCATTGAACTTAATATAGACCCATTGAGAATCATTACACTAAATCATTGCTTATAAGACTTCATGATTACCCAATCATGGCTATGCAAACATGATAGTTTGAGATCATCAATAACAAGATGCAAATGGATAATTACTTGCATATCAACCTTTAGGGAAACATAGAAACAAAACCTACCTTAGTACATGTTCACATTAAAGATATACAATAGTTATGGCATGGTCTTATCCATAAATGTATCCTTCCTACATAGTATGTGGGACTAGCTAACATACCATGGTAAACACTAACATGTAACTATTTCCCTTTTAGTTACTCAATTATTTTTCCATGTGCATAGTAAGACTAAAGTAATGATGCAATTGTTCAAATAAGAGGATAGTTTCTCTCATCTTATATACACATTTATTTCAAAATTTTAGATACCTTTCATCCAATAACTCACATACTCTTGGTAGTGCTAACACACCTTGTAAAGAATTTATTTATATGATAAGGTTGAATTATACTTTACAATATGCTTATATTATACCAATATTTATAAGCTATCTTAAATACTAAGAATACTATTAATGCATCAACTAGTCAACTATCTAACTTATATAATCCTTTTTATATTTCTATTAATTAAAAATAATCTCATCATTCATAGGATATTATCCTTAACCTGTATTACCTTTATCAAAAGATTCCAACATCACTCATAACACTCGTTGTGTGACAACAACATAACAATAATTTCTTAACAATGATATCCATTACTAATAATTATATGAATGTAATGATAAATGTACACATATATTCACCGTAAATAGACTACAATAACTTGACACAAGGAAAGTAGATATTTTGTAGTACCTTTTTCCACAAACCATTTTATACTCATCATCTAGTAAATAGAAAATACCACTTTAGCAACTATCTATATGGCACAATAAATATAATCATAACAATGAGCATGTATTTATGTGAGCGTGGTCAAGTATCAATGATATCTTATGACCAATATGTATAATTATAAACTTGAGACTTAAAACAATACAACAATAAAAGTACTTATTTGATCAAATACACTCAAGTGACTGAAGGCTTGACTGCAACTTTCCTCCCAACCATATGGCTCTCTCTTCAATGTATATTTCTTCCACCAAGAGGACACCTGCAAGTTGGCAATGAATTGTGAAAATTCCCACATAAGATCCAAAGAGATGATGTAAACCTCACAATGAAAGAATTTAGGAATAATAGAAGAAGAGAGAAGCAATACAACATAGATCCAAAGGAGCTCTAGTAGAGGCAGAATAATTACACATGTTACATTAATTTGAATAGTAAACTGGTAAATATACAATGCTGAGGATTTGAATTCACTAGGTGTAATTTGAATTTTCCTTCATGCACAGATCCATAATCAGTGGAGAGTCATCAAAGCATAACTAGGAGTCCACCTTCTCATCAGTGAAGTCATCAATGCAAAAGTAATGGTCAACTAGGAGTCAAACTGAGTCTAACTGAGTGGGGTTGGTGTAACTGGCACATGGAAGCACTAATGTAGTGAAGGAGGCTCAGTGGAGGGCGCAGATGGAGGTAAATGGAGTCAGAATAGGTTATCTAGTCACACTCGAGGTCCATCGGAGTGATAAGATCAGTTAAGAGTGAGTTAAGCCTAAAATCAGGGACTGAACTCAGTTAACTGAACTAAACTGGACTGGTAGGTGAATAAAGGCGCCCTTCTCATGCAATAGGTGAAAGGAGGGTGCACTAAGCTCTAGGAGAGCTAAAACTGATCTGAAGGAAGCTCCGAGGGCTAGTTTGTTGAGGGCTAGGTGCTGGTACTAATGACTAGGATGCATGCAAACCCTAATTGCATGTAAACCCTAATTTTACATGCATGACTGAAAATTAAAATGAAAAAAATGTTAAAAGGACTAGGATGGAGTATAGGAATATCCTAACACCCCACCTTAATCCATCCTAGGCCCTGGTAACTAGGACCAAAGGTCACCCATACAATCAAAGAAATGATAGAAAAATAAAGAATTGTCCACAAACCGAGGAAATGGGGAAAAACTAATGGGAAAAATACCCCCCCTCAAAAGAACAGTAAATAACTCAAAGAACCATCATACTATGCAGAAAAGAAAGAAGCTTTCATCAGTGAAAACTTTTGCAAAAGAATTGGCAAGTTGATCCCCTCTAGGAAGCCAAAGTAGAAGCTAGATATGGATCTAGTCTCTTGATATGCCTCCCACTGTGTGGAGAATGTGTTGGAGGAAGCAAGTCTTTCAGGAACTCTTTCTGTAACTAGAGCTAATGGAACATGAGGAGTCTTCCCAAGAGATGGAAGAGAGAACCTCATCATCATGCTGCATGTCTCATGGAGAGGTGGATGGCATAATGCAAGGTTGGCATGATGCTGAAGTCTAGTAGTTCTGTGAACAGATAAATCATCAACTGTGTTCTCAGTAGTAGCAAGGACTGTGTGAGCCCATATTGACCTTGAATTTGGACTGAGAATAGGTGTCGGTTCTAGATTTGAATCTTATTGAACTATGATCTCAACATCAATATCTTGATCTTCTTCCTCATTAAAAGAGGAGTCACTGTGATCTTCATGAGAATCTGAAGGAATAGTCGGAGAGAAAGGCATGAAGTGTGAGAAGTCATATGCCTTTGAGGCATGATTAGCAACCCCATTTGCTATAACCTTTTGAGTGGATATTTCTGTAATCTCTATTGTGTTTGGACCAAAAATTACTTGCTTTGGTGATCCTGTATGATTCATTTTATATACTGACAACAAATTAGCTATTAGAGAAGGAACAAATAAAACATTTTTGAACTTACCATGCTCCAAATGAACTGTACCCAATCATTTGGCAGAAATCTGAGATTTGTCTCCCATGTGAATGGTAGGCCCATCTTGGAGATCCAAAGAGGAAAAGGATTCTTCATAAGCAACCATGTGGTTGGAGGCTCCAGAATCTACGAGGAGGGCTTTTGATTTTGAAAAACCAGCCATCAATGCATGGCAATCATCAAATCCACTTCCAGAATCAAACATCTTTGCTTCTTTTGGAACAACAATTTTGTTTTGTTCAAGAAGATTGGCTAGAAGATCAATTTTCTTGTGCATGCAAGCTTTCTCAGGATGGTTTCCTCTCTTGCAGTAGGAACAATTTGGTCTCTTTTGTTTGTCATTCTTGGATTTTTATGGCTTCTTGTCTTTGTCTTTTTGCCTCCCTTTTGCATTTGCTCTACTTGCTTCACTAGCTAGAAGAGCAAGATCTTTGGAGGTGTTTATGGCACCCATTTGAAATAGTTTGTCCTCTTCTTGAATGAGGGCTTCAATGAAGACTTCTAAGGTAGGAAACTTCCATCCAGGGATTGACATTCACCCAGAATGGAAAGTAGATACAAAGACAGAAAATTGAGATCCAAGTTTGCTCAAAATGGAGAGCACCAATTGCTCATCACTTTTAGTGATGCCACAATGCTTGCATTGTAAAACCAAATTTTTAAATTTTGAGAAGAATGCTTGAATGCTCTCGAAATTGCTAGGTTGTAGGGAAACCAATTCATTTTCAAGAATATGGCCTCTTAGCCCATCTTGTTTTCCAAAAAGACTCTCCAATTTAGTCCATAACTCATTTGGAGACTTCAATCCTTCAACATGGAACAATAGATCTTTGTACATATGAAGGCATATGAATCCAAAAGCTTCGTCCAATTTTTTTAGATGCTTGACTCTCTCTACAACTGTATGTGGTATGGCATCTCTTTCATAAACCAATCTTTGAAGCCCCTTACGCATCAAGTGAATTTTCATCTCACCCTTCCATTCGAAGTAATTGAAGGGAGTGAGGATCATAGGAGAAAGAGAAGAATAAGCATTCGAATTGCTCATCTTGACTGCTGGAACAAGTGCAAATAGAAACTGCTGAATCTGCTGCTGGAACTTCGAAATACCTGCAAAAAAAAACTCCCAAGAATGGAGGTAGAATATACTCTCAAATGGCTCTGATACCTTGTGAAAATTCCTACATAATATCCAAAGAGATGATGTAAACCTCACAATGAAATAATTTAGGGATAATAGAATAAGAGAGAAGCACTAGAACATAGATCCAAAGGAGCTCTGATAGAGGCAGAATAATTACACATGTTACATAAATCTGATCCAAATTCAAATTCACGAGGTGTAATTCAAATTTTCCTTCATGCACAGATCCATAATCAGTGGAGAGTCATCAAAGCATAACTAGGAGTCCACCTTCTCATCAGTGAAGTCATCAATGCACAAGTAATGGTCAACCGGGAGTCAAATTGAGTCTAACTCAATGTGGTTGGTGTAACTGGCACATGGAAGCACTAATGTAGTGAAGGAGGCTCAGTGGAGGGCGCAGATGGAGCTAACTGGAGTCAGAACAGGTTATCTAGTCACACTGGAGGTCCATCGGAGTGATAAGCTCAATTAAGAGTGAGTTAAGCCTAAAATTAGGGAGTGAACTCAGTTAACTGAGCTAAACTGGACTGGTAGGTGAAGAAAGGCGCCCTTCTCATGCAGTAGGTGAAAGGAGGGTGCACTAAGCTCTATGAGAGCTAAAATTGATATAAAGGAAGCTCCGAGGGCTAGTTTGTCGAGGGCTAGGTGCTCGTAGTGATGACTAGGATGCATGCAAACCCTAATTTTGCATCCATGGCTGAAAATGAAAATAACAGAAATGCTAAAAGGACTAGGATGGAGTATAGGAATATCCTAACATGAATCCACTAAGAGATAGAATCACTCTTTGAGAATATTTCCATTCTCTTAAGTTACGAGAGATGAAAACTAGTTCTCACCTACTCTAGACATGCATATATGCACATTATACCTAGCTGGTTAATATATAACATATCATAATTGTAATGGATATACCCTCCCTTCACCTTACACAAGTATATTATATCTTATTTCCAATTATAAAAGTATATTTATAACATTACTTAAAAGCTTAAGTTAATTTCCCCAATGGGGAGTCGCCCAAATTTTTGGCAGCATAAGATTTAAAAGCAGAGATTAAATATAAGCATGGAATCAATCTCCACAATGGGATTTGCCCAAATTTCTGGAAGCATAAGTTTTTAAAAAAATACATTTAACATAAGCATGGCATCGATCTCCACAATGGGAGTCGTCCATATTTCTGGTAGCATAAGTTTTAAAATAAGAGATTAAACATAAGCGTGTGATCGATCTCCACAATGGGAGTCGCCGAGCTTTCTGGCATCATAAGTTTTAAAAGCATAGATTAAATATAAGTGTGGGATCGATCTCCACAATGGGAGTTGTTGCCAACTAAGCTGCACTTGGTTGGATTATCAAGCGAGCGGGCAGAGTGGAACATGATACATGTTCAATTTTGGTGATTTGATAACTAGGTGGCCTTTTAAAGGGCCCCGTTTTTTTTTTTTTTTCCACATGTCCATGGCCCTGCGGGGTTTGTAATAAAACGTGCTAGCATGGTGTTTTGTAAAAGATTCGGTTCCTTAGGACTTTTTGGCCAAGTCAGGTATTCCAAGGAGTTTTTTCACCTGTCTATTATGTCTTGCATCAGTGCATTACATAATTAATTGGTTTTTCTCCTGCTCCTCCAAAGCTGGAATGCCTGGGGAGGCTGACGGGCCTTAGGGAATTATTAGAGTCTATGGGTCAATGTATATGAACATGCTAGGCGTTATTTTTGAGTCATATGGACATGTGCTAAGTCCCCCTAGGTTGTTTTTTAATTTTCGGCAAGTTTTAATTTTTCCGTAAATTGGGCCATTTTTTAATGGTTCAATTAAAAAATTTGTAATCGGACTAGAAGTGGCGTGTGGAGGTCTTTTTTGCCTTAGGGGTGCTCGTTTTCTAACTCAGAGCACCCCCTAAACCCCTAAACCCACTTTTCCTAATGTTTGGGTGCTTCTATTTTTGTCAAAATCCAAAAAAGTCAAAAATTCCAAAAAAGTCATAAAAAAATAGAAAAATGGGAAAATGACATAAAAAAGTATTTAATTTTTGGAGGGATTTTAGGGTCTGATTTCGACCAGCATTGTTTTAGGAGTGTTTTGGGCTGCTAGATATGTCATAGGGGCAGCCCATATCATGGGCATAACTCCCCACATTATGGGCTGGGCGCTTTCATTAAGGAGGGGCGCATTTGTGTAGTGGGCAGCCCACGTTTCAAGGTAATAGCAGCACTATTGGGGCTGACTGGAATGGGCACATTTTATGCTGGTGTATGCATCCCAATGCAAGGGATGGCAGCCCCTATCTCTCCCTCAATCGTGCCACTACTCCCCCTTTGTCTCCTTCACCAAGTGCGCCCTCCCTCCTTGTTATTTCTCTATATATTGCAGCTCTCTCTCCATTGTTCACTAGTGAGAATTGGAGCAGCAGACTTATGATTGTAATAGTTTTTATCATTTGAATAAAAGAAGACTTTGGAGGTCAGCTTGTGGTGTTTTGTTATATGTGGATGAAGTATCTTGATTCCTTTCCCAAGGTGACTTGTGCATAAGTTTCATTCTTCAAGGGTGTGGTGTGCTCACCTATGAGATAAGTTGTTCTCAATTTGTTTATTGTAGCAGCTTAGTTTCTTATGAGTATATATATCTACACTTAATCTTTTGTTTGGTGAGATCTGTGATGTGCAGGTGTTTTCTTGAGTTGGCAAGAAGGAGGATCTTGTTTGTTTCCCCTTTTTACTAATCATTGTTTGCAGATATAGTCCCTTCAAACATCACTGAACCATCTTCAAAGCTTCGATTTTCAACAAGGATTTGTTCCATCTCTCTCTCTCTCTCATTTAAAAAAAAATCAAATTTTATGGTTATCTAGTACTTTCTTTTCAGAAACTAGTTTAAGTTGTCGAAATCTTTCAAGTTTTTCTAAAGTAGTATTAGATCTGATTGCAAAGTATTACCTGGCTTCCATAGAGCTCGAAATTTGCAGCCATTAAAGGGCTAGCAAAGATCCCAAGTAGACAAGCCCCATAGCTTGTTTTACTTGGTTATTTTTCGTCATTTTTACTTAGTTTTTAACTTAGAATTTTTTGGGTTTTTTAGGAGGTGTTCCAAAGACACTCTTAAAGTGTTTTGGGGAATCTTATACTAATTATTGCTTGCTGGTTTGCAGAAAAAGACGAACAGGTAGGAGGAAGTGCTGCCAAAATTTCGAGCATCCAGGCGATCCGGAGGACAAATGTCCATATTTTTCAAAACCGGTCATTTTTTCCTATAATTTTGTAAGCCACCAAGTCACATTAAGTAGACTGGGGCACTTCTCTAAATCATTGTAAACATTTTTAAACGAGAGCAAGTGGGCTAGCCAGCGCCCATACCCCATCCCCCCAGGGGTGGCCTGTGTCGTCTCATTTTCATGGCATGAATTTTAGAGTAGTTTATTTCTTTGTTTTCCGACATTTAATAAAATCAATTAGGATTAAAATAAACCTTGTTGGTCCGTTCCACTGGCGGGCCACAAGTTCACTCACAACCTAGTTTTTTTCACATTTTTTACAAACTCATAACGCCCCCCCTTGCTTTCTCGAAGTAGGGTTTATGTATGAGGGCTTGCCCGAAATACGTTCCTGAAAAGAGACTCCTGGGGTTTTAACAAAGATAAAATTTGTGTTCTTAAAATTTTATAAAAAATACCAAGGTCTTCTCCCGTATGCTCTGTGGCCAACTTGCAGCTCAGTCAGATCCAGTTGGTACACACCAGAAAGGAGGGGATGACTAGTAATAGGATCTAACACTGCCCCAATAAAAAATCCTTTTTGTGAAAATCCGGCACAACACGCCATTTTGTTGTCGTGGGAAAATTTCCCAGAAGGCTTGGGATAACACTGGATAGCGACCTCTTGGAAACCGTTAGGCTTGCCCTCGTTGGTATAGCATCTGAACACCTCCTCGAGACTCCGATTCAGCCCAAAGCCTGAGAGGGAAGCCACGCTTCAAAATTCCAGACATGTTCCCCCGTACCTTGCGTATATCGGGAACCCACCTGCCTTAATAAAAAGATCACCATCACATAATTTTTTTAAATAAACCAAGAACATTCCACAACATTTACCTTTTATGTTTATGCATTTGTTATTTGACTCCATAATAAGGAACTGGTCTTGTTGCAAATTTCATTTTATATTGTTGACTAGTATGCAGTTAAATGATGATTATTCTAAATGGGAGTAAATGATAAATGATGTTTTTATTTGACAAATGTATGTAGTGTTTATTCTTGGTTACCAAAAATATTTTCCTAACTCCTAGGTTAGAGGCCTTAGTTTTCTTTTTATTTTTTAGGGTCCACCCCCCTTGGCTTCGCTAGGAAAGCCTAGACAGAGGAGTCGAGTCCCAAGTGACAGCACTTGACTCTGACTTGCCCCCAAGGCCACACCAGCATCTTGAAGACTTCTGCTGCGTTTTCCTAGGTGTGGAACCAGGCGGCAACATTTTGGCGCCGTTGCCGGGGATAAGTCTTTCTATTCCCGGAGTACGACTTTTGAGTTTTCCTTTTTGTTTTTGCTTTGTTTGATGTATGTAGTGAATTTTTTAAATTGACTAAGAACATCTGGCGACTCCACTGTCAACAAATCTACCAAGGCGTTTTACAAGAAGGAATCCTCAGAACTTGCTTCAGTTCTTTCCTGAGCCTGAAAAGGTCTATCATAGAAGGAAAAGCAAGCTATCTTCTCGAAAAACCCTTGAGGATCTTGGTTCTCAGTCAATTTCTGATATTCACCTTTTATTCACAGAAAATAATTTGAATAGTTCTATTGTTGAAATGGCTGAGTTTGGTCCTTATGATTTTACTGCTATAGTTGGTTACCCTCATGATATTCCTGAAAAAGCTATTGATAGGTTGCCATCTTTTCAAGGAAATAATGCTATTAGTGCTAAATCACATTTGACTCGTTTTTGCCATTGTTTTGAGAAGTGGTGCTTGGGTGCCAAGCATGAAGATGTTAAAATGAAGTTGTTTGCTTTGTCTTTGGAAGAAAATGCTTATGAATGGTTTAACAAGTTGGAAGCTGACAAGTACAAGACCTACAAAGAAATTGAAACTGCTTTCCTGGCCAAATGGGGGGACATCAAAGAAGACCGCTACCTTCTAGCTGCCTTGACCAATACAAAGAAAAATGAAAATGAGACAATGGAAGAATTCAACAACAAATTCAATGAAATTGTGGGTAGACTTCATGCTGATATCAAGCCACCTGATAATTCCATCCTCATTTACTACATGGAAGCTTTTAGCGGAGAGTTGAAATATCAGTTAGCTGATAAAGAACCTACCGATCTAAAGAAGGCCATGGAATTGGCCGAGAAAATTGATAAGAACATGTTAAATTGTGGCAAGTCTCATCTTCCTGGTTTCACAAGGGCCAATGTTCCTATGAAGCAAAGCGAGAGTAAAGATAAAACCATTAGCACTGAGATCAAGGATCCTTCAAAGGAACCTTTGAAAGAAATTGCTCAACTCTTAAAAGAAGCTGTTTCAAATCAAGCCTCCAACATGACTGCCATACAGAACAGGTTGATCTCCATTGAAAGATCTCAAAACCACCAGGTCTCAAATCAGTATGTGCCTAAGCCCCAATATGCTCCTAGGCCTCAATATCAGAGAAAAGTTCCATTTCAAGATCAGAGGACCCCAAATCCTTTGGAAACTGTAAATGCTCTTTCAGAAGAAATTCCTCCCTTTTGTAGGGCATGTGATAGTTTCCATGAAGAGTCTACTTGTGCTATATTTAAATGGTCAATGGAACAAAATCCGTCAGAAGCCAGTAGCAGTGTCAGATTAGCAAGCGAGCCTGAGAACCAGCCTGAATATATCAATGTTGTGGGTCAAACTCACCCTGTCTCTAAAGAAACTTGGGAACAAGCAAGGTGTTATAGCCAGGACTTGAAAGATAAAGCTACCCTTAGATTTGGTGAGATGCCTCCACCAGAGAAAATTCTTGAGATGTCAAAGTTCAAAGGCCTAACATATCAAAGAAAGAACAATATTGGAACATCAAACTCAAATCAGAATATCCCTAAGGTAACACCTTCTTCCAACTCTGAAAGTCTTCATGTCGATTTGGCTCAATGGTTATCTTCTGCAAAGATTCCTGTTCTTGTTACTGACCTTATTAAAATCCCAAGCTTGAAAGAAAATATTATGAAAGTGATAGATCATCCTCAACATGAAAAGGGCAAGGCTCCTATGAACTCAGAGATAGTTAGTCTTAGCCAGACTAGAGAAGAACCTGACCTTCAAAACATAGTCAATCATAAAGATGACCCAATTATTTTGCATAGTGTGGACCCTCCCAAGGAAGACCACCCTCCCTTCTATGTCTCCTTGCTTCTGAATAATATGCTTGTGCACAATTGCATGTTGGACTCTGGTGCTTCTTCAAATGTTATGACCAAAAGAGTTATGGATCAATTGGGCTTAAAAACAACTAGACCCTATCACAATGTGTGTGCCATGGATTCAAGGGAAGTTGATACTATTGGTATAATTATAAATCTACCTGTTAGGTTGGCCAAGTATCCTGATGTCCATTTAACCATGGATGTCGTAGTAATTGATGTACCAGACAATTGGGGAATGCTTTTATCTAGAAAGTGGGCTGCATCTTTAGGGGGAGACATAAGGATGGATTGGTCGTATGCTACTATCCCTGCATCAGAACATACAACTGTTAAGTTATACAATGAACAAGCTAGAAAACTCCATGTTGAAGACCCTCAGAATCTGGCTAATGAATTTGTGCATCAAACAGACAACTTTGGAAACTATTCTATCTGTTCAAATTTCATAGCACCTTTTAAAGAAGCATCCAAAGATGAAAAGAAGGATGAGGTATGGAGGATGAGTTTTGATGGGGCATCTTCAAGATACGGAAAAGGAGCTGGAATTGTCATAACTTCTCCGTCTAAACAAACCTTCAAATTTGCTTTCAGACTTGAGTTTGATGCGTCGAATAATGTGGCTGAGTATGAAGCCCTTTTGCAAGGGTTAGAAATCGCCAAAGATATGGGGATTAAAATTTTATCTATTAAAGGTGATTCTGACTTGGTGGTTTCCCAGGTTAAAAACATATTTGCTTGCAAAAGTCAAAGGTTGAAACAATATAGGAATGCTGTCTGGGATAATATGGAGTGGTTTGATGCTTTAAATATCAGGGCAATTCCTAGAGAAGAAAACATTGAGGCAGATGAACTAGCTGTGGCAGCATCTACACTTCAACCAACTGAGGAAATATTAAAGGGGAATGGGAAATTTGAAATCAACTTTAGACCTTTAATCCCTGACAACATAGAGCATTGGCAAGTGTTTGATAGTGACAAGCAAATTCTCAACTTCATCCATAATCTTCAAGAATTTTCTGATTGTAAAATCACCTATAAGGAATAAGGGAAAGAGTATCCAGAAGAAGAGGACCAACCTAGGAACAAAATTCCCAAAGGCATCACCCGGTTAGAACAACTTTTTGACAGACAAGATGGCCATAAAAGGAAAAAGGGTTCAATAAAACCAGGGGAGTATATTGAAGTAAACATAGGAACTGAGAAGGAACCAAAGATGATAAAAATTGGAAAGGGAATATCTCAAGAAGAAAGAAAAGCCTTGATTGACTTAATCTATGAATATAGGGATATATTTGCTTTCAGCTATGATGAACTTAAAGCTTATCGTGATGATATTTTTCAACATACAATCCCTTTTAAACCAGGTATCAAGCCTTTTTGCCAAAAATTGAGGCGAATAAACCCCAAGTTGGCCCCTATGGTTTACAAAGAACTCCAAAATATGTTGGCAGCAGGCATTATTACTCCAACAAGACACTCTTCTTGGTGTTCTAACTTGGTGGTTGTTAGAAAAAAGAATGGGGATATCAGATTGTGTATTGATTTCAGAAACTTGAACTGGGCATGTCTAAAAGATAACTATCCTTTGCCAAGCATGGACACTTTACTTCAGAAGGTAACTGGATCAGGCATGATGTCTTTCCTTGATGGGTTTTCGGGATATAACCAAGTGCTAGTCAACAAGGAAGATCAACATAAAACTACTTTTACCACACCTTGGGGCACTTTCATGTACCTTAGAATGCCTTTTGGTCTTACTAATGCTGGTGCTACCTTTCAGCGTGCTATGGATGTTGCTTTTAATGGATTGATTGGTAAAATTATTGAAATATATCAGGATGATCTAACAGTATATAGTAAGGAAAGATCAGATCATGTTGGCCATCTCAGAAAGGTTTTTGAGAGATGCAGAAAGTATGGCATATCTTTAAATCCAGCTAAATCTGTGCTTTGTGTTGATGAGGGCAAACTGTTAGGGCATATTATCACTAAGGATGGTGTAAAGATTGATCCTGAAAGAGTTGAGGCCATTAAAAGGGTTCCTATCCCTACCAATGTCAAAGCTCTCCAATCCTTCAATGGCCAGATTAATTCCATTAGAAGATTTATTCCAAATCTAGCTGAGCTAATGAAGCCTCTACAACTCTTACTTAAAAAAGATGCTAAGTTTGAATGGAGTAAGCAAGGAAGAGAAGCTTTTGCAGGTATCAAGGATGCCATATCTAGAGCTCCGGTGTTGATAAGCCCTGATTATTCAAAAGAATTCCAAATCTTCTCCTTTGCTTCTGAGCATACTATTGCTGGAGTTCTACTTCAGAAAAATGACCAAGGCCAGGAACAACCCATAGCATTCTTTAGTAAAGCTTTACAAAATTCAGAGCTTAAATATACTATAATGGAGAAACAAGCTTATGCCCTTGTTAAGTCTTTGAAACATTTCAGGATATATATTGGGTATTCCAAGGTTGTGGGTTATGTTCCTCATACTGCTGTTAAAGATATATTAGCTCAACAGGATTGCCTTGGTATAAGGGGAAAATGGGTTTCCAAAATACAAGAGTATGACTTGGAGATAAAACCTACCAAATTAATCAAAGGTCAAGGTCTTGCACGCATGATGACGGAAAGTAATGAGAAAGCTGTAGGAATGATTTGTCAAAATAATGAGTCAGCACCTATTATATCTGAAGAGCTTCAAAGATTAAGTCAAACTCAATGGTATTCCGACATTATTTACCTTCTTAACAATTTTACTTGTCCTGAACATCTTGTTGGTCATAAAAGAAGATCTCTAAGACTTAAAGCCACTAAGTATTGCATAACTCAAAATGGATTAGGTTGGAGAAATCCTGATGGCTTAGTTCTTAGATGTGTTGATGAACCAGATTCCAAAAAACTTCTGGTTGAGTTTCATAATGGATTTTGTGGTGGGCATTATGCAGCAGACACCACAGCCCACAAGATCCTTAGATCAGGTTACTATTGGCCCACTTTATTTGCTGATGTGCACAAGTTTGTCAGATCTTGTCCCCAATGTCAGTTGTTCACTGGGAAACAAAAATTGGCAACTTTACCTCTTGAGCCGGTAGTTGTCCAAGCCCCTTTCCAACAATGGGGTCTTGATTTTATCGGTCAGTTTAAGGAAAACTCAAGTAATGGATATACCTGGATCCTAACTGCCACCGATTATTTCACCAAGTGGGTGGAAGCAATCCCTACTAAGTATGCCACAGATAAAGTAGTTATGGACTTTCTTGAAAATCATATCATAACTAGATTTGGGGTGCCATCCAAGATAACAACTGACAATGGTCCCAGTTTTAGTTCCATGGCCTTTTCAGCATTCTGCTTCAAGTATGGTATAATCCTTTCCCACTCATCCAACTATTATCCCCAAGGAAATGGATTGGCTGAATCAACCAATAAGACCCTAATGAACATTTTAAAGAAGACTGTTGGTGATAACAAGAGGTCTTGGGATTCTAAGATAAAATTTGCTGTATGGGCTGACAGAATAACACAGAAACGTGCTACTGGGAAAACCCCTTTCCAGTTGGCTTATGGTTTGGAAGTTTCTATTCCCATTCATATTCAGTTGCCAGTGTATCAGATGTTGCATGATTATGAGTCAAATGATGATGGTATGCAGAACAGAATTGAGCAAATTATGAAATTAGATGAGACTAGAAGAAAGGCCTTAGACCAAAGTATCAGAAATCAGGACAGGGTTAAAAGGACTTTTGACAGGTCAGCCAAGCCAAAAGATTTCCAGCCAGGGGATTGGGTTCTTTTATGGGACAAGCGAAGGGATAAGCCAGGGAAGCATGGAAAGTTTGATAGCCTATGGTTGGGACCATATATTATATTTGAACCAGCAGGGGTTAATTCTTTCTTCCTTTGCACTATGGATGGAGAAAGGTTGACTCTCCCAGTCAATGGACAACATCTCAAGCTGTTTTTCAAAGAAGATTTCCTAATGCCCACGGGGGCAGATTGATAGCAGGGCCATCTATGAACCTTTGCCTTGCATTTTTGTACATTATGTTCTGTATATTATTGATGTATATTAGTTTCATTTGCTTACTTTGGTTTTTCTTTGAAATAAATGTTGCAACTTATGTTTCATTTGGCAAAAATATGGGACTAATGCATTTTAATTTTGTGGCAGGAACCAGAGATTCTTGGATTCTCGCATACTCTATTTGATTGAATCAGATCGAGCACACGTCCCGCAGTTGGAGCCATATGTTTCCAACTAAGTTGCACTTGGTTGGATTATCAAGCGAGCGGGCAGAGTGGAACATGATACATGTTCAATTTTGGTGATTTGATGACCAGCTGGCCTTTTAAAGGGCCCCGTTTTTTTTTTTTTTTTTCCCACATGTCCATGGCCCTGCGGGGTTTGTAATAAAACGTGCTAGCATGGTGTTTTGTAAAAGATTCGGTTCCTTAGGACTTTTTGGCCAAGTCAGGTATTCCAAGGAGTTCTTTCACCTATCTATTATGTCTTGCATCAGTGCATTACATAATTAATTGGTTTTTCTCCTGCTCCTCCAAAGCTGGAATGCCTGGGGAGGCTGACGGGCCTTAGGGAATTATTAGAGTCTATGGGTCAATGTATATGAACATGCTAGGCGTTATTTTTGAGTCATATGGACATGTGCTAAGTCCCCCTAGGTTGTTTTTTAATTTTCGGCAAGTTTTAATTTTTCCGTAAATTGGGCCATTTTTTAATGGTTCAATTAAAAAATTTGTAATCGGACTAGAAGTGGCGTGTGGAGGTCTTTTTTTCCTTAGGGGTGCTCGTTTTCTAACTCAGAGCACCCCCTAAACCCCTAAACCCACTTTTCCTAATGTTTGGGTGCTTCTATTTTTGTCAAAATCCAAAAAAGTCAAAAATTCCAAAAAAGTCATAAAAAAATAGAAAAATGGGAAAATGACATAAAAAAGTATTTAATTTTTGGAGGGATTTTAGGGTCTGATTTCGACCAGCATTGTTTTAGGAGTGTTTTGGGCTACTAGATATGTCATAGGGGCAGCCCATATCATGGGCATAACTCCCCACATTATGGGCTGGGCGCTTTCATTAAGGAGGGGCGCATTTGTGTAGTGGGCAGCCCACGTTTCAAGGTAATAGCAGCACTATTGGGGCTGACTGGAATGGGCACGTTTTATGCTGGTGTATGCATCCCAATGCAAGGGATGGCAGCCCCTATCTCTCCCTCAATCGTGCCACTACTCCCCCTTTGTCTCCTTCACCAAGTGCGCCCTCCCTCCTTGTTATTTCTCTATATATTGCAGCTCTCTCTCCATTGTTCACTAGTGAGAATTGGAGCAGCAGACTTATGATTGTAATAGTTTTTATCATTTGAATAAAAGAAGACTTTGGAGGTCAGCTTGTGGTGTTTTGTTATATGTGGATGAAGTATCTTGATTCCTTTCCCAAGGTGACTTGTGCATAAGTTTCATTCTTCAAGGGTGTGGTGTGCTCATCTATGAGATAAGTTGTTCTCAATTTGTTTATTGTAGCAGCTTAGTTTCTTATGAGTATATATATCTACACTTAATCTTTTGTTTGGTGAGATCTGTGATGTGCAGGTGTTTTCTTGAGTTGGCAAGAAGGAGGATCTTGTTTGTTTCCCCTTTTTACTAATCATTGTTTGCAGATATAGTCCCTTCAAACATCACTGAACCATCTTCAAAGCTTCGATTTTCAACAAGGATTTGTTCCATCTCTCTCTCTCTCTCATTTAAAAAAAAATCAAATTTTATGGTTATCTAGTACTTTCTTTTCAGAAACTAGTTTAAGTTGTCGAAATCTTTCAAGTTTTTCTAAAGTAGTATTAGATCTGATTGCAAAGTATTACCTGGCTTCCATAGAGCTCGAAATTTGCAGCCATTAAAGGGCTAGCAAAGATCCCAAGTAGACAAGCCCCATAGCTTGTTTTACTTGGTTATTTTTCGTCATTTTTACTTAGTTTTTAACTTAGAATTTTTTGGGTTTTTTAGGAGGTGTTCCAAAGACACTCTTAAAGTGTTTTTGGGCATCTTATACTAATTATTGCTTGCTGTTTTGGAGCAAAAGACGAACAGGTAGGAGGAAGTGCTGCCAAAATTTTGAGCATCCAGGCGATCCGGAGGACAAATTTCCATATTTTTCAAAACCGGTCATTTTTTCCTATAATTTTGTAAGCCACCAAGTCACATTAAGTAGACTGGGGCACTTCTCTAAATCATTGTAAACATTTTTAAACGAGATCAAGTGGGCTAGCCAGCGCCCATACCCCATCCCCCCAGGGGTGGCCTGTGTCGTCTCATTTTCATGGCGTGAATTTTAGAGTAGTTTATTTCTTTGTTTTCCGGCATTTAATAAAATCAATTAGGATTAAAATAAACCTTGTTGGTCCGTTCCACTGGCAGGCCACAAGTTCACTCACAACCTAGTTTTTTTCACATTTTTTACAAACTCATAACGCCCCCCCTTGCTTTCCCGAACTAGGGTTTATGTATGAGGGCTTGCCCGAAATACGTGCCTGAAAAGAGACTCCTGGGGTTTTAACAAAGATAAAATTTGTGTTCTTAAAATTTTATAAAAAATAGCAAGGTCTTCTCCCGTATTCTCTGTGGCCAACTTGCAGCTCAGTCTGATCCAGTTGGTACACACCAGAAAGGAGGGGATGACTAGTAATAGGATCTAACACCGCCCCAATAAAAAATCCTTTTTGTGAAAATCCGGCACAACATGCCATTTTGTTGTCGTGGGAAAATTTTCCAGAAGGCTTGTGATAACACTGGATAGCGACCTCTTGGAAACCGTTAGGCTTGCCCTCGTTGGTATAGCATCTGAACACCTCCTCGAGACTCCGATTCATCCCAAAGCCTGGGAGGGAAGCCACGCTTCAAAATTCCGGACATGTTCCCCCGTACCTTGCGTATATCGGGAACCCACCTGCCTTAATAAAAAGATCACCATCACATAATTTTTTAAAATAAACCAAGAACATTCCACAACATTTACCTTTTATGTTTATGCATTTGTTATTTGACTCCATAATAAGGCACTGGTCTTGTTGCAAATTTCATTTTATATTGTTGACTAGTATGCAGTTAAATGATGATTATTCTAAATGGGAGTAAATGATAAATGATGTTTTTATTTGACAAATGTATGTAGTGTTTATTCTTGGTTACCAAAAATATTTTCCTAAATCCTAGGTTAGAGGCCTTAGTTTTCTTTTTATTTTTTAGGGTCCACCCCCCTTGGCTTCGCTAGGAAAGCCTAGACGGAGGAGTCGAGTCCCAAGTGACAGCACTTGACTCTGACTTGCCCCCAAGGCCACACCAGCAGCTTGAATACTTCTGCTGCATTTTCCCAGGTGTGGAACCAGGCGGCAACAGGAGTCACCCAACTTATTGGAAGCATAAGATTTAAAAGTAGATATTAAACATAAGCGAGGGATCGATCTCCACAGTGGGAGTTGCCCAGATTTCTAGAAGCACAAGATTTAAAAGAAGATATTAAACATAAGCATCAGATCGATCTCCACAATGGGAGTCGCCGAGCTTTCTGGAAGCATAAGTTTTAAACGAGGCATAATATTTGAAAGCAGAGATTAAACATAAGCACAAGATCGATCTCCACAATGGCAGTCACCCAAATTTCTGGTAGCATAAGTTTTAAAAGTATAGATTAAACATAAGCATGGGATCGATCTCCACAATGGGAGTTGCCCAGCTTTCTGGCAACATACATTTTAAAATTAGAGTTTACACATTTTGGGGTTGGGCTCTGTCCATAGAGATGAACCATCCCTAAAATCCACATACATAGATAACATTCTATGAAATAGGTAGCCAATAGAACTAATGCCAATTCACACTGTCAACAATACATAAGATAAAACTTTATTGTTGCATTTAAATAAGACAAGATGCCCCTCTATGTCTTTTCATGCATAAATCAATCTTTACCTTCAAGGAGACATTGCTTATCATCCAATACTGCCTAGCATACAATAGTTATATATATGGAGGTTTCTACTATTATAGTATATGAACTATGTCAATCATACAGGGATCACTCACATAGGGAACTCTATCAAGTAATCACCCAGCTATCTTATAATACATTTTTAAACCATGCGCAGTATCTATGCTTATACAATCAAATTTCATACATTAACTGGGATCAGGCTCCAAAGGGGTCATCCCTTCCCATCATTTGCAATATTAAAACTTGTTACCACAGAACATAATGTCCCTCCCCCTAAATTGATACCTCATATGTATACACTCGGCTTTCTTGCTCAATCCTCCCTGAGGTATAAACATTGGATCCTAGGTGAAAAATATAATTTCTTACTACGTTGGTTACTCCATCAAAGAGACAAACTCGCAATGATTTCTCCTTGAGGTTCTCCTCTCAAATCTTTTTATTATTTTGTATTTATATTTTATTATATTTTAGGTTAAGAGTGCTCCCCTCATCTAGTATAATATATATCTATATATGTTTATATATGCTCTCAAATATCTCTTTTCATAATTTTCTAATATGAGAAGAAAGTTATATAAAATTGTCCCCTTATTTTTATGCTTTCATAAAAGTATCTCTCTAATAATATTTTCTTTTCAAAATGTATTACTTTGTTTTCTTTTTAATATTTAAATCCATGAATATATATATATATATATATCATTTTACTAATTCACTTCTATCCTATAACGTCTACACTTTATATATATATATATTGTGATAATTTATTAAAATCAGAAAAAATATTATTAATATCTATATAAATTCATATTATGTAAAATATATAATTAAAGTTTTTAATAAAATTTAGATTTCTCAAGAATTTACAAAAATAATTTTCTAATGAGTTATTTAAATTGATTATGACCCATAGTAACAAAACAAGTTCTTAAGATCTAGGTGAACATTTATTTTGTCGTGAGCTGGTCAATTTTTGTAGTATTCAATATATTATCATTTGCAAGAGACTAACAAAATGGCCAACTTCTATCCGGATGACTTGTATTCACGGGCTTGGAACAATGTGGTAGATTATGTTATTTCTGATATCCCTTTATGCAACACGTTAATAGATTTAGATATCTTAAACGACCTTGATCCTGACTTTGATCATAGGCCTTTAATTATAACTCTCAATATTTCCATGCATATTGATCCCAAAGAGGAAAAATATCATTTCCAAAAGCACCTCATCTTCGATAAAAATAAAACCGATCTTTTTCTCCATGATTTAAAAAATGATTTGTTTCCTTTATCTAGTATGGAGAATATAGAAAATCTCTACCATAATTTTACTACATCCCTCTCGTCGTCCATTAGCAAGTTATATATTGAAGTCTTGGTTAATAAGAGAGATAGTAGAACCAACCCTTGGTATGATCAAGAGTATAAGAATGCGAGAAAATAAATTAAGCAAGCTACTCCAGAATCGATAAAAATGGACAATATAAATCACTAGAAAACCCTAATTTGCAATTCTGTCCAAAATTCTTAATTACGTGAGTGAGCCACTTCAGGCCTAGTATTTGAACTTGCGCTCTGATACCACATGTAACATCCCCAAAAATTCACTAAAATTTAAAAATTTTCAAGTAGCAATAATTGCTTATGTTTCTTATGCGAAAAGTGTTAACTTAAACACAACTAAACGCTAAAAAAAGTGCTTTACGATAACAACTCCTAAAATTTGTCATTAACGACTAAGAGTTTAAATTACTTATGAATCACAACAATTGCCTTAACAGCTGTTAACTTAACTAGTGTCTTATAAAGTCGTAAAGTTAATTATCGTCAAACCAACGTCACGATGTTGAATATTTCAATGCTTGCATTAAGTACTTTATTGTTAGCATGTATATCGTCACTTTCGTTCTATGTTATACATTTTGATTCTAGGGACTAATTGATCATTTTTCTGTAATGAAGGGGTCCTTGTGTACACCCCGAGGCTTACTTATCTATTGCTAACTAACGCTCATGAAGTCTATTTGCAAAGAACATGTAGGACAAAGAATTTCCAAATGAAGTATATTGATGTAATTCAAGTTAACTGAGAGTACCATAATGGTCTTTAAAGTTATTTATGAATGTGTAGAGAAATTATCTACCCTACAATTCAACCTCAGGTATTTTCTGTAATTATCTAATTACCTTCATGTATTTCGTATTCCTAAAGGTTTTATAGTTTTAACTATTATAATAAACAATGGGTAACCTACTCTAGCCAATTAGTATGGAGAAAAATCATGTATAAATAATACATACTATTTATTTCAATACCATGGAAAATTGCATTGTTTTACATTACATGCTTCTCTAACCAAAAACTATAGAGAATACATTGTAATATTTTTCCATTATAAAGATTATACACATAGTATTCATGTTCTGCACTATGGATATAATATAGATTTACAAAACTATATGTTACGACTATGATTCAAAAGCACATTCTAAATGCATAGACTTATTACAAGAATAATATGCACGATATCTTATAGGCATAAACTATATGTTTGGAACTATGTGCGTAACTATATGCACGATTGTATAAATTTTCAACAATGGTAATAGTATGATAGTGGATAATGTGTTGGCATGCACCTCGAACCAGTACTAAGGTATTTATGGTTCAATAACTGCAATATGGTGGATTGCTTGATGGAAGCTCTCGTGGAAAACTTCACGTGAATGGAACTTGGAACAAGGTGGCAAACCTTAACTGTGCAATGTAAAAACTCGTTGAGCTGTGTGTGGATTGTAATGATAACATCCTAGGTGGATCAACGTGTTGGTAGTATACTATGCATTGAAAGTTGTAACTTTAAATTCTATTTAAAGAGTTTCGTGATTGTGAAAAGACCTACCTTTGTGGTTAGATCTGCACTGTTGATCTTAGGGCCAGTCTCGTATTTTTGGTTAAACCCTAACCCTTGCATTGATATGCTAACCTACTCCATACTTAGTTCATTTTGCGATTTGTGAGGGTGAGGCCGGCAAGATTCCTACCCTTCAGGGTCTGTAACTTTGTTTGAAGGTGCCTCTCGGGGTTTCGATACATTGACCTTCCTGTAAACAATGTTCTCAGGTTAGTTCACATTATGTACAGGTATCAACTCTCTCTTGAGGTTCGATGGTGAGTCCTTCTTCTATACCGTAGGCGTTGGTGGAGTTTGAAGGTTCAGGTGTGCTTCGGCACTTGCAAACTAACATGGTTTTGGCTCTTCTTGGAGTTGAGGTGGAAACTTCATAAACATACTGTATGCGTTGAAGAATCCGGGATACTCAACCATGCTCCAGTTACTCACAGGTGTGGTATTAGTTTTCTTTCTAAAATTTCAATGGTTGTTTTATCAAAGTCCCTTTTTGTTTTAATACTTGGTCCAATGTTTAACCATTAGTCGTGTTGTGTTATGGGCAGGTGGCCTTTCTCGGCAATGATTGAAGTTGGCCGTAATGGAATGAAATCTTTGGTTGGGCCTTGGTACGCCTCGGAGACATCCAAGGGTGTACAGACTTGGTTTTACAGTTAGTTGTAAAGATAGTCTTTAAGCTGTAAGGCATTTCTTAGAGTGTACATGCCAAAAGGAAATGTTAGTACTGGGAGAGTTTTTCTCCCAATCTTGTAAAGATCTCGTTGGATTCTCAACAATTTATTTTTACTACTATATGATGTTTGTTTTTGAGTTTTAAAATAAAATGATTGTTTCGAAAATTGAAGTGTTTGGTCCAGGGTCCAGAAATAGTTATTCGGCAATGAGTATGTTGTTTTGTTAAGAATTCTTGAAGAATGGTTTTGGAAACCAATTATGGTTTATGATGTAACGTAGGGAGGGTGAACCCTCAACCATAACTTGTATTATTTTTATTTTGAAATGCATGAGTATGAATACGGTTTTACAACTATTGACAAACATAGAGTAATATTTCGGCATTTCAAAGTCTATTGGTTATAATAATTATTTAGGAAAGAGCCCGTCACTGTATTTTGAAATGTTATAAGGTTTAAGTTTTGTTTTACAAACAAAGCCGCAATGGCTCGGTTGTAAACCCTACTGCAAGAAACTTTAGTGTGTTTTAAAATTTTTGTTAAGGGTTTCGAACCTTGGTCATGTTACACTCCTTTGTTTTCGTTTACGAATGGATTAAATACTTGAAAGGCTAAGAGAGGCTTATGCTCAGGGTTTGAACCTTGGGAAATCACATAGAATTAAATAGATATTATTTATCGTGTAAATATATTAAAATTCAAAATGAAACTTATAGTGATAAAATGTATTAATGCTCGAAGTGTATAATACAGTTTATGAATGTAAATTTCTATTTCTCTATTATAGTATTAACTTCATTTTTGTTATAAAATACTTGCACTATGAGTTTCGATAAAGATAGGTTTTATATAGTCGTTGTTTAACCTTGACATGATCTCTGTATTGTACAAATTGATGCAAGTAACTTGTATTATTTTATTTGAAATGCATGAGTATGAATACGGTTTTACAACTGTTGACAGACGTAGAGTAATATTTCGGCATTTCAAAGTCTGTTAGTTATAATAATTGTTTAGGGAAGAGCTCGTCACTGTATTTTGAAATGTTATAAGGTTTAAGTTTTGCTTTACAAACAAAGTTGTAACTGCTAGATTGTAAACCCTACTGCAAGAAACTGTACTGTGTTTTAAAAGTTTTGTTAATGGTTTCGAACCCTAGTCATGTTACACTCCTTTGTTTTCGTATACAAATGGATTAAATACCTGAAAGGCTAAGAGAGGCTTATGCTGAGGGTTTGAACCCTCGAAAATCACATAGAATTAAATAGATATTATTTATGGTGTAAATATATTTAAATTCAAAATGAAACTTATGGTCATAAAATGTATTAATGTTATAATACAGTTTATGAATGTAAATTTCTATTTCTCTCTTATAGTATTAAATTCATTTTTGTTATAAAATACTTGCACTATGAGTTTCGATAAAGATAGGTTTTATATAGTCATTGTTTAACCTTGACATGATCTTTGTATTGTACAAATTGATGCGAGCAATTTGTTAATGTTTATATAGTGATTTGATAATTTAAAAGAATCTCTATATAAATAATTTGGTTCGAATGAATATATTTGCTATAGTTTGAAAAAAAATACTTAGAATAATATGATGTTATAAATAAAAAGCCAGGATTTTGTTGTTAAGCATATACAATGAAATATCCGTGTTTCCTATTTAAATTCTAAGATGTCTATTGAAATAAGACAATATTACAGTAGTGAAATAATGTAGATTTATTTTGGAAATAAGTCATCAAGTCTATTCACATTATGACATCATTTTGATCTATTCTAAATATCCTTCCCTGTACTAGAGTATGGCACTATAACCAGTGTCTGGAAAAATACAGAGAAGCATTATTATTCAATCATTCTATCATTTAAATACATTATCCAAAATGCATTTTACCCTAACAGTTATAAATTACAAAAGTAAAAATATTCATTAACAGTAGAGAATATCTAAGATTTAATTGAAAAACTCATAACATAAAACATTGAGATTTATTTTACTAACTTGACAGAAGTAAATAAGATAACATAATCTAAACCTGGTAACTGTAGAAGAAGAAACAAACAACCAAAGGAGCTCATTCGACCCAGCCTACTCGTGAAGACATCCAAGTTACTTGCCTTAGGACCCCCGAGCATGTTCACTGAACCACCAGGATGAAGATGATGTGTGGAATAATGGAATAAATTCCTTTGCAACTTAGTAGTAGCACTTAGCAGTAGTACTTCCTTCTTTTAGAAATATTGAACTCAGCAATGTGGCTGCACTAGTTCAAAATGCAGTCTTAGTTCACTCTATCACTTCTAACCTTCCCCTCATCGAATCTCTTGTGTTCAGAAAATATCACAAGGTAAGAATGAACAACCCCCTACTGAATTCGATGGGTAGATAAGTAGCATGCTTAAGTCTTTGGTGAGTTTATTTAGTAAATGAGCCACCTGCTTAGTTCCACTTTCTTGGGGAACATGACCATAAAAGTAGGGAAGTTTCCCCCTACAACAGTTAGAAGTGAGTTGAGGATGCTGCCAAGTGTCAGTTTGCTCTCCAGTGCACTCCATTCCTCGTAGTGGGTCAGTGAACATTCATTCAACAGTCTTCTTTGGATGTTTGTCTCCACTTTTATTTATTTATGATAAAATATTCAAAGTAATTAATTACAGTCATCCTTGACCCCACTTGGTCAATAGTCATAAAACTTTACAATAAAAATAAAACATAATTTTTTCTGCATAATATAAAATTTCTAGAGTTTGGGTATGTGACATTACAATTAACCATGAAAGAACTAAGTGCTAGTATGGAAAAAGGTCTAGGTTTCGTGGTTACCTCTCAAAGGCTCCACGCTAACTGGATGAGTGTAAACTGAGCTCTGTCATGAGCACCTCCATCACCAGAAGAGCATGGTTCTATTCGCCTCTCTAAACAAGAAACATAATAATGCAATGGGTCAACCAAACCCTTAAGGCCTTTCCCTAAGAAACCACCAGATGGATGCCATTCGAATGGATGGGCATTGAACTCCATTAATGTAGCACCTACCTCCACTAAGATTCGATTTCTTATCCACATCATATAGTTTGAATCCTCTTTTAAATCATTGACAAACTTTACACTTTATATTGGACCAAGAGCTTTAGTAAACTCGTTTATATAGATATGAAAACATAAGAAGTAAGTCTTAATTGATCTCTAGGAATATCTACAAAACAAATGATGGTTTTAACTTTAATGGTTTTAACTTTAGCATGTAATCTAAGTAAGTCTGACCAAGAGTTACCAAGACCATCCCCTCAAGCATCAAAAAGACCCATAAAGAACAGTGACATTTTAAAATCAAGCTGAGACATTAAGTTCAAAGTAAAACACTTAGCTGCAACATTTAAACCCACACTTGCATTTAGAGGAGCAGATATAAAGAGCTTTAAATGTTTCCTTAGTTCTAAACCGATCGGTCATACAAAGTTATTTTTCATTAAACCAGTATGGGTCATAAAGTTATAGTTTCCCATTACATCACTTCCGCCAAACCTTTGAAGTAACAATCACTCACAGTAAAAACATCATATGGTAGCCTTGAGCAAATTTATAAACCATGTATGTACTTCAATATATATGATATGTAAAGGCTCTTGGTATCATTAATAAATTTTCAGTGGTAACTTAGTAATAAGGCTCATTCTCTTCTCTAATGGATAGTTTGATACGAGTAGCTAACTTTTTTAGCTAACTTTTTTTTAACACTAAAGCTCATAACTTAATTATATTCTCTTTAGATTCATACGGATCTGGATGACATCTCGTCGTCTTTAACTAGGTTCCTAAGGATTTATTAGAAAGACATTTCATTCCTTGCTTAGTGGATTTTATTCTCTTTAGATTCATACGGATCTGGATGACATCTCGTCGTCTTTAACTAGGTTCCTAAGGATTTATTAGAAAGACATTTCATTCCTTGCTTAGTGGATTTGATAACCTTCAATCTTCTAGGTCTTTAATCAACTATTAAGATATTAAGATTTAGTAAATAAGTAAAAATATATACAATATTTACTCATGGAGCAATGGCCTTGAGCTCCTCCCCATAAACCAAGCAAATATAAAATTAAATTTTTAATTACAAAAAATATAGGATAAAAAAAATGTTCCAACCCCAAATTTTAAGATATAAATACCTATTAATATAATAAACTTTATCCAAAATTTTCAAATTATAAAAATTACTTATAAACAATATAAATAATCTACTAAATTAATATTACAACACAATGAATACAATAATCTACTAAAAGAAACATTATTATGTCCTTCGTATCAAGAACCCATCTCAGTATCCAACTTTCATCATCAAATTTGCAGACCAAATCAAGAACCCATCTCAGTATCCAACTTTCATCATCAAATTTCTATCTCTGCTGAAAACCAACTTCGCATTGGTTGACACAGGCCTGTTCATATTGGCAGACCAGACTGTGGTTTCATTGTAGAGAAGATAGTCTATTGCCAACATAAAGTATTTTCCATTCAGGGAACGGAACTTAAGGCCGAATTCACCTCCAAGAATCGCGTGGAGTGACGTATGCATTTTGCTTAAGTTGCTTCAATAACATATATCTTTATATGCAGTCTCTATTCCCTGTATAAATACAATGTCTCCATATAAATATAAAGAGCTCCATCTGATTGATGTAATGATTCTGCACCACTTGGCAGCAATTTCTTCTATCGATCATCCTTGATTTCCGAAATCAAACGATTTGATTTAAGTTCATGAGATCTATCGAGTACTCATGACATTATCCTTAGTGCAAACTATTATTTAATTTCCCTTAAATATCTACAAAGAAAAATAAAAAGCAAATATTAAAATATATTAAGAGTAATGTGACCATCATTTATAACGAAAATTAAATAAAATGGATTTTAAATTGATAATTCTCCCTTTCTTATAGTCAAAACTTGTTAATTCTCCCTTTGCAGAAAATGGAGCTATCTCGAGGATATTTTCCTTTTTCGGTGGATGCTTAGAACAAAGTCAGCAATCTCTTCAACAATATCTTGCGTGGCAGTTTTATAATTTCCATAGTATGTTCTAATATCATTCAGCGATGTAGGTAGCACTCCTCATAAACGATATCTACAATCTTCATGTTATAGATTTCATGGCAAGTAATCTATTATCTCACTTTCTAGCATATGGAGCAATCTCTTTCAAGTGGAAAATCCCCATATGGAGCAATCTCTTTCAAGTGGAAAATCCCAAAAATAAATAACAATCGTGGCAGATTTCTGAGGCGATTTGGCGAAGTGCGATCTCTTCTCAATCTTCAAATGATTAGGATTTTCTCAAAACGCATGGGAGTTCAATGGTGTTGCTATCTTTTTGTGACAGTCAGTAATTGTGGCCACTTTCGTCAACAAGCCTGGACACATGTTACTCCTTTCTTGCAATGTGGATCAGGCAGTGATTTGGCGTCTATATAAAGACCTAGAGACGACACAAATTCACCTCTTATGATGCTATCACTGTATAAGCTTCCTCTCCATCGTAGCAATTATAATTTTCAAACTTTTATTGGATGATGCTCACACGTTGATATGTAGTCATCTACTACTATTCAAATGCCCTTATCGGGCAGAATATTAAAAGTCATAATGACCTTATGGTAATGGGCCCGAGTTTTGAGCATGTGTTGTTGCTATCATGTAGTTGTGTGCCCAAAACCACACGTTAAGGTAGGCATGTGGTAATTACTGATATATTCTGGAGGGGTTTTCATGGTGTCCACGTCTCGATGATTGTAGACCATTTTCGCTGCTCCACAACCTCAAGTGGTAACGTGTGGATTTCTTTTGCTTTGCTACGGTGCAGTGCTATGTGTCGTAATTTTGTGTATCTTGGTATGTGGTTTTAGCTACACATCTAAAAATGATAGATATATATTTTATATTTTCCAACAAATCGGAGCATCCTTCGTTCCTTATCTTTTTCCTCCTCTTCATAAATACCAGATCAACCAAACTCATAAATGCCAATATCCATTGCGTTTTGGTGAAGGAATAAGAACATAAGAGGGACTTTTCCCTATAGCCTCCTCCACTTATGAGGTGTAATTCACATCTGCTATAGTCAAATGTAGTAAGGAATCTGCATGGCATGTAGGTGGCAAAAGGAAGATAAACAAGAGGTTGTGGAGAATGTGGACATCCCAAGCATACTCAACAAAGTGGCGGCATAGTTCTCCATGAGTAATGAAACATGGCATCGAGTTGCGGGAACGACCTATTGCGCGGCTCTCAAGCCACGCGTCCAATTGCTTTTTCTTTTGTTTTCATAGAGGCAATTATGTGGCATAACAGGAACAAATGATGTTTTATGATGTTTTTTATTCTAACTGCAAGACTTAAAAGAGTGACGTGTATGAATGGTCCTCTACATAGTTGTTTCTGCAGAATGTTTTGGGTAGTCTATACATGAAGGCAACACTAAAATTTAAATAATGCAGCATCACAACACTAATATTATTTTTATGCACGTACACATCACTTCAAAATAACATGAAACTGATTTGAACATTGTCTTCATATTGATTCATTAATAATACACAAGGTTTTCCATGACACACACACTTCTATCAATTTTTAAAAATGAGATGGAAGAACTTTCTACAATAGAATTTATTGGAACAACATACACAGAAAATTATTGGAAAGACATACAAAGTGTAATGAAAATTCATGTCTATATAGAAAACTGAATACACTTGTATACATATATAAATGCCCTTGGAAGGTACAACATGAATCATCATTATGTACATTTATGGAAAAAAAATATTGCCCAACAGGCATTGACCCTTGTGTGAACAAGCATACTTCAAACATGGTGAGCAAATGTACATCACCAAATATGTTCTCTTGAAATACACTTCCAAGTATGCTTCCAAAGCAAAGGAAAAATCAGTGACCTACCATCATATGGTGACTAAAATCACACAGGCATCAGTGCTCACGAAACTTGCCATATGTTGCAAAAATTACCTTAAAGTTCTTCCGCTTTGGGAGTATGCTAGTATAATTTGTATACAGGGTGAGACAGTGTGATGTAGTTAGCTTCCTGTGCCCTGGTATTTTTATGAGATAAAACTTTATATTTAGTGTACCTGTCCCTTCACTAAAGGATACTGTTCAGTTTACCCTAGTATGGAAACTTTATTCTTATTTATTTTTTAATATACCATTGACCAAATATCTTAGAATTACTGAATTGTAGTAAACAAAATTAATATTATTTTATTTTATGAGACACTGTTTACATTAATTTTTTTTAAAATAAAATAAAATTTACATCGTAAAAAACCTCAAAACAATAACTACATTATGGTAATGTCTCTTATAAATTTCTAAAAACTAATTAACAATGACATAGAACATTATCACCGAGAGGTTTTTGTTATTTGAGACTAAATGATATATAAATCAATTGAAAACAAATTCTTGTACATCCATAGTTAATTTGAGTTGTCCTCATCGAGGTGAAAAAAGTAAGGATGGGATAATGCGTTCCTCGCTGAAATTCGCTTCGAAGGATTAATTTGAAACAATTTCTGCATTGACGAATTTTTATTAAAATTTACAGAAGCATTCATAAATCAACAGATATTTATTTAACGAAGAAATAAGTAAGAACAGCACTGCATTTAGAAAAGTAGAATATCTTACCGATAACAAGTCAACACCACATTCATCTAAACTTGGAACGAGATCTCCCAAATTCCGAGGCCTAAACTTAGGAAATTCAGAACTCCAATACTTAAGTTGACTTACTCCAGGCCATACTTCTTCATTTGGAGTTCCTAATGTCCTGAAATACGAAGGCAGAACAATGATATTTTATATCGACCAAAAAGAGAATACAATTACAAAAAACACTTATTTTGGGCTTAAAGATTACTGTGAAACTCACTGGAATATCTTCATTATTTGATGATATTCTGTATATGTATCTCCATCAAAGAATGGATGCATATTACACAATTCAGCTGCATAATCGATAACAACAATTACCATTAATCTTTTTCTGAACTGGGTAATGGATAAGAACTCAAAAATTTAATCCGAAATGAAATATACTGTACCAAAAATGCATCCAACAGCCCAAATGTCAATTGCAAAATTATAATCCGATTCTCCGAGCAGCAGTTCCGGAGGCCTATACCATAGAGTTGCCACCTGCAGTCAATAGACGATCAGAATTCAGAAACCCTAATTTAATTAGAATAATAAGTATACCACGCTTTCGGCTATTTTCTAGGCAAAGAATTTAATGTTGGACGTAGTTAAACCCCTACCTCTTGGGAATAGCAATCGTAATTCTTACGTAGAACTCTACCAAGCCCCATATCTGCAACCTTTACAAGTCCCGCATCTAAATTTACTAATACATTCTGAGGTTTCAAGTCTCTGCAATAACAAAATAATTTACGTGACACTAGATGGGTTAATGCAAATATATATTTTAAAATCTCAGCTCAGCTCGGAAGAGAAGAAAATATAGGAGTTACCTGTGTATCACTCCGTGCCTGTGACAATACTCAACTCCCTTAATTAGTTGATGCATAACGTTCTGCAACGCAAACACAGATGTGCTCAACAACAAAATAAAAATTATAATTCCAGTACAATAAGAACAATACAGCTGCAATATATGGACAAATATAAATTAAGTGCACCTTGATGATCACGGGCGGTACTGTTGCATCGTTGGTTAAATATCTGACATACAAAGCTCGAAGGTCACAGTCCATATATTCAAACACCATGTATAGCACCACATTTCCACCTTCATTGTCGTCGCCGTCGGTCTCAACAGCCAACAACCTGCAGAGTATAAACAAACTCACAAAGCAGTTAGCTCTAGCTCTGGAAGAATGTAGCCCATCATTGGAGTTGAGAATACATGTAAAATTGATTATTTTTGTATATTTTAACTGAAAAATTAACCTGAGAATTCTATTAGTTATAGTTTTACATGTTTCTAGTTCTAAAGGTTCTACCGTCTTTTAAACTAAATCAAATGTTGGGAAAATGGATCAAAATTCCAAAATTATTGGAACATGGATTTGTCAAATCTCAGAAATCCACTTAAGAAAAATGGATGATTATTACAGGATTATCCTACTGCTTTTGATTTCAATGCTCTTAGTCGGTTCATTGGTTTTTTTCATTTTTTGTATTTAAATATTACATTAAACGAACTTATGCCAGATATCTAGCTGCAGAATGCACGGAACTTTACTTTATATTCCATTAAAACGTGAAAATAAAAGTTAAAACATACATACTTGACAATGTTTTCACCACGGGAGAGCAACTTGAGATTTGCGATTTCTCTGAGAGAACTGGAAGGAACCCCTTCGCCATGAAACTGGGAACATGTTTTCTTGAGAGCTACGATCTGACCTGTTTCTCTGACTCTAGCCTTGAAAACCTTCCCATATGATCCCTCTCCGATTTTATCTATTAGCTCATACTTGTCCATATTCACTCCTTATCAAAGACAGGAGATCAGCAGAATCGTTGAGAAACAAAGATGGCTTCACAGGCGAAGAGACGAGAAATATTTACAGATGCAATTTACTGAAGTATGTGGATATGATCTGCCCATTAAAATTATGATCCGCATATTTATTGAACTCAAGATCCTCGAAACGTAAAGACACGACTCTTCATTTCGTAAATGTTGTTCGTTAAAATCCCTAATATTTTTATAGATTAATATTTTCGTGTGTTTTAATAATTTGTTAAAATCCATAACTTGTTAATAGTTTGTTAAAACCTTTAATCTTTTTATAACATGATAAATTAATACTTTGATATGTTTTATAATGTATAAGTATAAATTAATCTTAAATTCAGACATCAATTTTTTTGTTGTAAATTTTTCTAGTGTATGAAATAATAACTAGCATACCCCAAAACAGGGAACGCTGAGAAGAAATTGAATATGTTGTGAAATGAGAGAAAGTTGTGTATTTAGACAATATAAAGAGGGATCCTCTAAAGTGGTTTAAGTTTTAAGTTTCCATAATTTTTTATTTTATGAGCTGACATGAATTTTTTTAATTATTTTGTTACTAACCTTGAAATGTTATATCAAGTTAGAGGATCTCTCCCATACTGGGCTGTAGAGCACCTCGTTTCAATAGGTGTAATAAGTAATAAATAGAAACCCATGTAATAGATGGCAAATAAAATGAATTGTAAGTTAATTTGTCATACCAAAATGAAGTTAATTTGTCATACCGAAATGAAGGCCTAGTAAAATAAATATATTTGATATTTTCATTTGGTAGGGGGAGTGCGGGGATTGGGGATTGCAATTTTCAGTGACAGAGAATGAAGGCATGCCTCTTGCTTTGTAGAAGTGAAACATATGAAGTATCTTTCATCTTTGCATAGCGCTTGAAGGAGAATGATGGTGTAATTTGAATTGGACTTCTAATGTTGTAGTACGTGGCATTCATTGCGAAGGTCAATCCTTACATTCTTTGTTACCAACGTCAATGGCTAACCTTGTTAATGTCAATTCTTGGGATTTATGGATAGTTAATGCCCAAGCCATATTGAGGGGGATTTTTTTCTTATTACTTTGATTTATGGGTGTCAAATTGGTATTTGCTTTGGTTGAGATTGGTCCCATGGAGACCCAATGTAACTATAAGATGCCCCGACAACATAGGTTAGTAACTATTAAGAGGGGTTGATCCAGGTGTGTATACAATTTGCATGACCAATCCAAGTGCATCATTTACTAATCCGAATTTGACCCAGAAATTGTAGGATAACATTACTCACTTCCCTATACGTAGCAATATTTGTTTTGCTAGTTGATGGTGATAATGTTTCATTTTAACATTTTCTTGTTTAGTGGATATTTCATGTGCAATTTGTGTTTATATGTTAGATTGGGTTTTTGCTTTTTCTTCATGATGATAAACAGTTTATTAAAGTTCATTTTGTTAATAAATCTATTGATCCCTAGGATTCATCTAAAGCGGTGTTGAACGATTTTTTTGTTCTTGTAACAAGTGATATTCTTTTTAAGCTTATCATCCTCGAAGAAACTCTTCTTGATCACGATAATGATAAGACTTTAGTGTGCCTATTATTCCTAATGTTATTTACTTTTTCTCAATGCTAATTATGTTGATAAGTCTACTATTACCCTAGATCCATCCAAAGAAGTATTCAAGCAACAATGTAGTGCTTGGAATTCTTCACAAAAATAATAGGAACAATGGTGGGTGGGTGAAGAGAAGATGAATATTTTCTTATTTAGTACGACTTTGCATAGTGTCTTGTTAAACTATGGAAGAATATTCATCCAAGTGTGACTAAAATATAGTTGGAGATACCCTTTGGAATTAAACTATTCTCAAAATACCACTGGGATTCGGACAAAATTACTCAAATCCAAGAAGAAGAACCAAGGAATGCAAAATGGATGATGTCTCCCTATTAAAGAAGATAAAAGATAAATAAAAAATAACAACACATAAAATTTAATCTTCAAGTTGAAATTCTTCCTAAATCAACACAACAAATATTTAGAAACATCTATTTAATGGCTAAATTTTTGGGCAACATATAGAACAAAGCAAAATGTTCAAGCCACATGCTTACAGAATTTGCATACCTAGTCATGTTTAATGATAGATAACATGTATATTTATCCATTGTTGATATGATGGCAACTTGAATGTTTGAATATGAGTGGCAATTGTTTGAATTCTTGTGCTTGATTATATTTGAATAACATAAATTTTGATTACCTATGCTTGAATTGCGTTAATTTACTTTTAATCTTTGAATGATTGTGCTTGTAATATGAAGTAATGGCTAGCAAAAAAAACAGCAAGAGTCCAATGATATTCAAGCACAAAAAAAGCAATTGATCCCTCTATTCGAATTTCGAATTGGATCAAGGTCTTAAGGAAAAAAAATTACCAAAATATTATAATAAAACCTTTGGTAATAATTTCAGGGATTATTATTATAATAATATTATAATAAAACCTTTGGTAATATTAGAATAATTTCACCAAAATATGCTTCTCCTTTTATGTCGGATGGTAAAAGGAGGCTGCGACGCTTGCGCTCGTTAGGCTGAGGTCATCCAAGAAATCCCAACCCCAACCATTCCTTTGGTTGTGGAATCTAGTGAATTAAGAAACAAGGAGATTTTCAGAAAGTGCTGAGATATAGTAGATAATATAATTTTATGTGTTGAAAACAAGTCTAGAGAATCTATGGTAGGTATAGTAGTTGATGAAATTGAAAGGAAAACTCAGTTGCAAGTACTAATAAGCAATAAATAGAAACTCATGTTATAGATGGCAAATAAAATGAAATGTACATTAATTTATCATACGAGAAAGTATGACATATCTGAGTAAAACAATAAAGGGCTCGACAGTGATCAAGTTTGACTCTAATTATATTGGCAATCAACATTTGTATTTTCATTTGGTAGGGGGACTGTTGGGATTGAGGCATGCAATTTTGAGTGTTATAGGGATAGAGAATGAAGGTGTGTCTCTTCCTTTTTTTTAAGTGAGATTATAATGTAGAATGCCATATATAAAGGTAATTGAAATGATATGCTACAAGATATACCCTTGTATTAGGAAAATCCAATAGAAAGCAATATTCACTTACTTCTTAAGGTGGGGTGACCTTTCACTTGAGCAAAACTCCAAATACAACAATACTCGAGAAAACAGTACACAACCTCCTATGTCTTTAAATAGACTTTTGATAGCCAAAACCCTAACTACTTGTGGTTCCATCATTAATGAGTACCAACTATCTAGCGGACCTTAATTAAAAAAGATACCCTTTTTACATTAATTAATTATTCACTACTATATAATGATATTTATTTAAAGAAGATGGTCGCATACTTTAATTCACAAACCCCCATGTAACCTAAAGTAGGGAGGATAGGGTAGGATCGTAACATTCTTCCAATCAACACGAGGTCTTGAAACCTATTCTACTTGATTTCTCAAATAGGGAAGATGTGTCTCACCACACTAAAGAAGTCATCATTTGATCAAGAGGATGTGAATGAAGGATATTTGTTTTGCCAAAGTCATTTAAGACTTGCACTTGACTCCAATTCTATCATAAACATTAATATACAACTATCACATACACAAACATGAGTGTGCTTTTAGAAAGAATTTAAACTAATAATATCTTACTTGCATTGACTTGACAACAACCATTGGCAAATGAAAAATACTTATATACATATTTTTCTTAAAGTCACCATTAGTGGAAAAGAATTATGATGCATATTTTTCTAAAGGTATCCCACATAGTGATGGGCTCACCATGTTTTTCACACTATCGAACCACCAAGATTTCATTTTTTCAAACTTAGTTTTTTCTACATCCCAAAGATATTTTGCATCAAAATATGTCTATATAAAATCTGAACAACTTTGTGAATGTTTAATTAATTAAATTCTTTTTTTAATGGGATATTATGGTTAACCTTAAAGGAATTTCATCTTCCAAGTGAGTATGACCTATGGTTGGATGAACCACAGATGTTTTAGGGCATAATCTTCTTAGAACAAATTGCAAACCGACCAAAAATATTGAGTCATATATTTTTTTTAGTCATGTTCTCGATATCACTAATATTGAGCTTTCTAAAGTGATAGAATTATCGCATATCATTATGCATGTGTGAAATGTATTTCAAATTCAATGTTCTCTATTAATTTATATCATTTTCATACCACCATATTATCACACCCACCACTCGTAATTGGAGGAGTTGCATTAGAGGACAAGGGAAAATAATTTAGGTCATAACCGAATTCCAAGCCAAATAAACCCACATGCATCGCTAAGGTCAATGCTTAATTGCATGTGTTAGAGGATTGAGGAAGAAGGGGCGTGATGCTAATGTATCAATTTGTTATCATGCATGTGTTACATGGCATATGCTCACCGTAATAGTCATACATGTCATGGGGGAGATAGGATGATGATCCCCCTATTTTAATTGCAAACCATTCTTGCAACCTCGTTTCTTTGTTGGATTCCTCATTTGTGAAGTTGTTTTTCCTTTGCAAAACATGGGAAAACTCAAATTTCTTGAAATCTTGGACATTTGATATGATTTTTTGTGAAATTTTGGAGAGTTTGAATTTACTTGGAGGGATTTTGTGGTGTAGATATCTTAGAATTATTGTTGAGTCTCTAGTTCTTTTGTTTTTCACACCTCCTCTTTTAAAAATTAAAGTCATGTATATAATGTTAAAGGTTCTACCTCATTATTGGTTCAGATTCCAATCCCCCTTGAAAATTTATTTTCTTTTGTTCCTTTATGGAAAAACATGACCCCTCCCAACCTCCTTGCACTTAACACCCATGGATTTTCTTTTGAATCTCCATCAATGATAGGAGTATTTTGCTTTCATGCTTCCCTCCACTCTTGAAAGCCCGAAGCATCCATTTTAAGCTTTCATCTCGATGATTGAATTGGTATTCTCATCAAATAATGTGTTTTATTGGGATGATTTAGTATGTATAAGAACTTGATCTTTATGCATATTAATAAAGCTCCCATTTGTCCAATATTTGTGTAATCCCAGATTTGATTTTAAGTCTCATAAGTGTTTTTCATAAGTGCTTGTCATAAGTGCTTTTCATAAGTGTTGTTATAAGTGCTTTTCAAATCTATTATATGCATTATAAGATTTCCCTAGAGGGTTGAAACTTATTGGCACACCTTGTTATCTTAGCTCTTGAATTTCCTAGTGGATTATGATCATTAAGAGTTGAAGTATTGTCCATCATTGACGATGTTTTGTTTATATTTCATAACACTGCTAAGGCTGAAAATTCAGGAGATTAAAATTTGAGAAAATGTCTTATTTTAAAAAAAAAATCTTCACATCACAAGGGATTTTAAAATACTAATCATTGAAATCCTAAAGCATAAATTAACCTCTTCTTAAATATCCCGAATTAAACTTAATAATAAATATAACAATTGATACAATAAATTACAAAGTTAATAATATATATAGCAATTGATACAATAAATTACAAAATATAAAAACCATTTATCTTACACCTTTCACTTCGTAAACTATCACTGAACTCAAGTCCATACCAATAAGTCATTTTTTTTCTTAAATAAGATGAATATGTATTTTTTATAATATGGGTTATAGTTGACATATCTCCTCCATATACCAATATATATTGCTGAAATATATATAAGAATACACTTAGATATCTACTTAATATATATATTAAAATTTATAAAAATAATATTCTAAAAAATAGAAAAAAAGCTTGAGTTTAAACGCACTCAATAAACACTTGTGCCAGATTCCATCGCTGATATTTGTTCCATCCATTGGGAACAAATTTCAATGACCAAAAATAGTGTAATTAACCATCAAAAGCCATTGAATTTTGGATAAAATTTATATTATTTGGAGATGAAATTTGGTGATAGGTAAATAGATGAAATTGCAATATGAGTTGCTATAGTTATAAGTTTGATTGCAGGTTACAAGTTTGATTGCAGGAATGGATTCAACGATCTTCATTATTTTTATTTTTAGGGCAGTTTGATTATACAATTTCAACAACCCAAAACTATCATTTCCTCAATTTCCACCCAATTTTAGTTGAAAAAACCACCCAAATATGAATTCAAATTTACTCTCTCGTTTAATTTAGATGGTTCCATTAAAAAGCGAAAGGGATGAGGCTTCTAAGGAAGTTAACCATTCCAACAGTGAATTTTGGGTTCGGGATCAGCCGTGAAGGTTTGACTTCTACAAGCAGTTCAACAAAGTACGACAACTTGCATTAAGTGAGCGCTGAATTGCACGGTTTTTCATTTGTCAATTCGTATTATATCATATTAACGCGTCCATTCATGCCATCAACCATTATTTCTGTGTGAATTTCTATCTCTCTCACGCATTTAGTATTAGAAAAGCCATGGCTTTGTTTTGTTGAATCCTGAAGGTGAAGCTAGATTTTTCTGTATTCAGTCTTTTGCAGCTATAAAGTAAATCTTCCACCCAATATCTTTTCAAAGTTGTGTACCTTGTTTCGATTTGGTCGACTCTCACCATGTTGAAAATGGGTAGGATAGGGAACCAAGAAGCAGGAAATATGAAACATTGGGTTTTTGTGGTGTCTTTCTTGATAATCTACACCACTACATGCCAATGATAACATGGTACCAACAAGAACCACTTGAAAAACATTTGCTTTGCAGAAGCTACCATTGGAAATCAGGCTTGAAGCTTATATAATATGAAATCTTCTCTTTCGGATGTATAGCAAAGCATTTTCTGCTCAAGATTTTCTTGTTAGGTATTTCCAAAGATGCCAAAAATGTCTGATATAAAAACTTGTCTAAGCCAACAATTCGGCAATTCGCTTTACCTCTTTTTAGCAAAAAAAAATTATACGTGGCCTGTGTGTTGTTGTCGAACTGAAGTTTTGGCATCCTCCAAGCACTACTTCAATTTTAAGAACTCTTATAATATCAAAACTTTTGCATAGTTGTTTGCATTCGCAGGTTATTGTAGAGGCGCTGAAGAACTACGAGAAGACACAAATGTCATGCCAGGATATGAGGGATGTAGCGAGAGTGTACATTGGAGATACGGGTTTGCTGGATTTTGTACACTAAACTTGGTATGCTATGCTGCAATGCCCTAATTTCTGTATCGGCCTCCTCCCACCCACGCCACAGACTTGGACAACATCAGCAATGGATTAAATCAGCACTGCCTATCGGAAGAGCCTGGACTCACTCCCTATTGAGCACAGATGTTTAAGGTGAAGAGCCCTCGAAGCCCAAGATGAAATTGGAGGAGATATGGAGGGAGAACCAAGGTGCCAACGACTAGGAAATGTTGCTGGATCCCATTGATGATATACTGCATAAGTAGATCACCATGTATGAGGCATTTTCCCAGGCCTATTACGATGTTTTCGACTTTGATCCATTCTCCAAATACTCCAGTAGCTCGAAGTATAATGCCAAGGAGCTCTTCCATTACAGTCCCTCAAGCCACTAAATGGAGATCGGGCATCGTTTAACAACTAACTTCTTCGATCTGCCGGAATGGAAGATCAGACATAGATCTACCAAGATCCGTACGTGCATATCTGACCGACTCCACTTGCTTAATCTATTGGATCAACATCATAATCTACATCTTGTTTATGGTGGATCTGCTCAATCTTGATATGGAACTCCTGCTATTGGTGTTTTCGAGCAGCTAGTGACGTGCGTTAGTCACCCTATAACGCCCTTATCATCCATCAATCTCTCAGGCTGTACCACATCTGTGTGTTACATTATGCTGAATAGAATAGAGTACATTGTTTGAGGAAGATACTTGCGGTAGAGAATTTTGAACCCATGGTTAGTAAAAAGACAATATGCTTCCTCCATAATATGGAATGTTGTCGGGGATGCCTTGGGGAGATCGCATTCTTGTTGGGTGGGACATTGGAACCTCGTTTGGATGGATGGGAGGGACAGCCTTCAGACTGGTCGAATTTCGTCTACAAAGTGACCAAGTATGCGATCAAAAATAAATCTGCCTGGGTTTTTCAAAGGATCCGACTGCAGAAACAATGGAGCACTCATGCCCTCTTCCCAAGCGGAGGAGGCGCCTTAGGAGAAGGTGGCGCGGGAGGAGGCGGGTTGGGTGGAGGGGCTGGAGGGAGAGGTGGTTTGGGTGGTGGTGCTCGTGGGGGAGCGGGGGTAGGCGGTGGGCTTGGCGGAGGTACAGGAGTTGGTGGTGGAGCTGACCGTGGATTTGTTGGAGGCGTTCGTGGCATGGCGGTGGCGGGGATGAAAGCCTGAGGGGAGCCTGCCCCTTAAATAACGCCTTCTGCGTAAATATAAAAAAATACACTTAAATAAATTGAATCCTTTTTACAACTCAAAAATAACATGCTTTTTACAACTCAAAAATAACATGTGTCAATATTATGCATTTGAAGTACATTAAGTACATTAGGTACCTAGAATCATTTCCGAAGGTTAATGTGAGGCCACATGTAATGCAACATATAAAATTTTGCATCCAATTTAAAGATAACAATCGACCCATTTACCCATGTTTTTCGTTGATCATGTACTCTGAAAATTAAGAGTGGAAGGGTGGAACACAAAGTACGTGAAGTGACAAAGTTAAGAAACAATAAAAATGTGGAACCTAGAATCCTTTCTAGAGGTTGATTATAGGCCACAGGTAATGCAACATATCAATTTTTCAAGGTTAACATGTTGTATCAATGATGTAATTGAAGTTGCCACATTTTATTCCAAAGGGCTTTAGTTAAAAGGCAAGATAAATATAATATGCCCTTTCTAGAGGCAATTGATTAAGAAACACATCGAAATTGAGATTGTACTATGATGTTCTCCCCTTCCTTTTTCACAAGAAGTTTAATAAGGTTGTTTTTCCAAGGTATGGACTATTTTGGATTTCTCTGCTATTATTGCACGTGAACTTGCACATACTAAGCTACAATAAATATTTCACGGAAGTGAAGTTGTCTATGTATTATCCATGATCCAATTCTTATGGTAAAAAATATCTTTTGTGCACACGTTTTGCTAATATAGAGCGAGTGATGAGATACATTTTTTCCATTCAAATTGACAACCATGAGATTCAATTTAATTCTAAATGTGCTTTTGTGGGGGAGGGTCAAAATTTGTACCAACGAGTTCATGCTTCCTACTTTCTTTGTTAGGCCATTCACTTTCCCTTGGCTATAAATAGATAAGAAGAAACCACTTTCAACTTCAAACATGTTTAGAATCTTTTTTACCAATGAGAAAAAGTAACAATTTAAACCAATTACTAAGGCTACAAGACCTATACGTGAAAAGCTTTTAGCAACAGGACCTACAAATTGTAACTTGGAAGTATTGGAAGTGTACAAAGTGGGATTGGGAGCTTCCCACAACAAAACCTTGTTTGCATGCCTTTTTCTAGTCACAAGTGTTAAACCAGCTCAATATCAAAATAACAAAAACAATTTCATGTTTAAGAAAAAACACAAGATAGTTTCATTAAAGTTTGTTTTTAGATCATTATCAAATTTAGAAAAAAAATTGAAAATAACGTCTTACCAAAATTAGTAGCTTCAAGTCTCTTGCACCTAGAGGAGAGCACTCAATTTGTTTTTAGATCATTATCAAATTTAGAAAAAAAATTGAAAATAACGTCTTACCAAAATTAGTAGCTTCAAGTCTGTTGCACCCAGAGGAGAGCACTTTCAAATTGTCTAGAGAAATGGGTATCTAAATTCAGCGCGTGCTTCTGGCTTCTTAGGCCCTTGACCAAAAATCAAGTTTGTTTGAAATTCCATAGGTGATGCTTGGTAGATTCGGTACTATGATAAATTGATGATGCTTGGTAAACTCAATAGCTAATAAATCGTCGATGCTTGGTGGTTGGGTGGGTTAATTCCTTCATTAACATAGTTTAAAACCGACTTCTTCTTCTTTAATGGTACCCACCTCTCTCTTGAGGTTGCACTTTTGAATTTGAAAACTGACTTATCCTCTAAAGGAAGGGCACAAAGGCTAGGGAGAGGCACTAAAAGGAAGGGCACTACCTCATATTGGGACAATGCTAGGACAATCTAAGAAAGAGAAAACAAATCAAATGAAAGAAAATCCATCCCCATTGAAGGCAAACTCACCCACCTACTCTTCAATTAAATGGGAAATTTTCACTTAAGTGGGAAAGTTTTAGTCTCCATTATTACATATATAATAAGATGCCACTTATTGCATACCACTTATATAGTCATATATATATCTTAGCAAACTTATTAATAAAAATTAATGACTAGTTGGAAAAATAATTAAGCTTACAAAATAAATCATAGTTTGATAAGTTTACTCATAGTTTGAGGCCGTAATCATAGCAAATTGTTTACTCATTGTTTGATAAGTTTGTTAAAAATTTTAAGTGTATTTTGATAGGTAAAATGCCTCATACCGGTCAAATTCCATCCCTCCTGCTTACTAGTTGTATTACGGCCTCTCACCCCACGAAGAATAGCTAACAATGGTTCAGGTTCGTACACATCATCTTTAACCAACAACAGCCAGCGTAGGAGGAAGACAATTGGCTCAATAGCAGCACTAGGTCCTTGTTGATTGCCGAGGATCTTGCTGTACGGAAGAATAGCTTGACCTCACGTACCACTTCTTCGATATATGTACAATCCTAATATCGAAAACAAGATCTAGTATTTTGGGTGAAGCACTGAAATAATACCAATAAATTGTTCGAGATATTAAGGATTTTACTAAAATGGCACATGTTATCTTTACATCTCATACTACTTCTTAATTTTTATTATAATATTTTTTACCAATTCACGTAAATCTTTAAGAGGGTAATTAAACAAACTATAAATGAATCTAATGGTTGAATAAATATTATTTAAGAAATATGTGTATGTATGAAGTAATTCTTTTAGTTTCAATTAATTCAAATACATATACTTTGGGTTTTGAAGTTTATATTAAGTTTACATATTAGAAACTTTATTTTTAATAATTTATTGTTTTATGTGAATATCCTGTCAATTCCTCATTAAAAACAAAATTACACTTTACTTCTTATAAACATTCAACTATCTACTGTTTATGCTCATAAATTTAAGAGGTTAGGACGTTAAGATGCTATTTCATTGTGGGCCAAAATTTGGAATTGGGTTTGTATACCATTCTCCACCAAAATAACACTTTATGAGACCCTTTGCACGTGATGCTTTGCATGTGATGTAGAAACCATAACATAATTATGACACCCTTTGCACGTGATGCTTTTCATGTGATGTAGAAACGGCAAGCCATATGCACCCCGCAGCAGACTATTTAAGTCTGCTGCAGGGCTTTGACGTACACTCAACTTTCCTGCGCAGGTGGAACTTTCCGGCCAGAGATTTCGACAATCCACTTAGAGTTACCGGAACATGTCCATGTTTATCATCCATTCTATGCGTGCCCATGCCATGGCATCCGAAAGGTCTCACATTTATCATGCATGCTAAACGTGCGCATGCCATAGCTATGGGTGGGCATGCCATGGCATCCGAATGGTCTCATTCATCCGCTAGTTGCGAGTGAAATTTGAATTTTGAAATAATCGGGCTCCCGGGTAACGTGATTCCCTCCGTGCTCAATTCAAATTTTTGGTTTAGCTCCCACAACCACAGCTGTGAGTGAAATTTGAATTTTGAAATACCCAGGCTCCCGGGTACACGTGCGTGGTTCCCTCCGTGCTCAATTCAAATTTTTGGTTTGAATGCCAATTCGTTGGAACTAAACTTCTTGGAACTGTATCTGCAACTCCAGCTTTAGCTCCAAGCTGATATTGTCCATGGTGAACGAGCTCCGCTATATAATTTTTATGCCATGCGTTGTGTTGGCAGCGTAGTTGGATTTTCCTTCTAATATCGTAGTTTATTGTTCCTCTCTGTTCCCTCGCTCAACAATTGTTTTAATTTTGAAATCGCAGGTGATATCTTCCACGGGCCCTTTGATAAGATGGGGTATGTTGGTACTGCGACGAACATGCGTTGAAGTCATTTGTCGTGGTAAATGGGTGTTCAAATTCCATTCCATAAATATTGTCAGGTTTTTCCAAATCTTCAGAGTCAGAAACTATAAAGATCTTTGAGCTTCTGGTTGTCTTTCTTGGCTATTAGTTCCTTTTCAGGTTCAGATTTTGACTTCTAAAACTTGACAAAGAAGAAAAACCAGAAAACTTTATAGTTATCCGGATTTTGATCATGGTCGTGCTGGATTTCAGCTGGATAGATTGCACAACTTCTTGAAAATTTGTTTTAGGCCTCAAAGAGTACTAGCACACAAGATATTGGAGCAGAGCTCTCATGAAAACTGATCTCGTGGTGATTACAGAGAGGACAAATGAAAAATATTGGGCCTGCAAAAAATAACTTAGATTTGTTCAATCTCAGGATTCGGGTAGTTTCACACGCGGTGATCGGGAGTTGGTTTATATCTATTTTGGCAAAGTTTTTGGGAGGAAGCTTTATGTGGAGCCAAGAATCTTAGAATTCGCTCAATCTAACGATAGGCTTAATATAGAATTTTAGAAGTGGGATTTTGAAGAAAATATTGGGTTACCATGGATGGGAGTAGTTCTATGTTTGCCAAGCCTAAAATTGAGGAGAAATATCATATTTGCGAGCTCTTTGGGTTTCAGCAGTCTAGAAGCATTGATGATTATTGTGATATGATTGATGATTATTGTGAGATGATGGAAGATTTTAACGAGAATGATATATGGGATGGTGTTAATGATACTGAAGCCAAGAAGGTTGGCTTACAAGAAAATCAGTGTAATGTTGTCGCAAGGTGCAGAGCAAAGGGAACTAATGACGGAAATAGTAATAATAGCAGGAGATCAGTGAAGATTCTTCCGAAAGAATCTCGTCATGAAGAGAATAATAGAACAAGGTATCAATCTTCTGCACCTGTGAATATTCTCGCTTGGTCTCAGATGCAATGGAAAGAGAAGAGAAAAGATAATTACTGGGAAAGTCATGGGATAGTTGATGTTAACATTGATGATGATGAAGATAATGGTGGCAGGGATTTTGAGAGGACCCACCTCACGAGATCATTGCTACGTAGCTTGCCCAGAGCGCAATAACTTCGTTCTCGGTGTATGAAGGCATTGGGATGACTTTGAAAGGCAGAGATCTCACACGGGATCTAGATGCAGTTTGGACGATCTAGATGCAGTTTGGACGAGGACAGGTTTTATTGAATGAAATTCAATATCAAAGTGGACTTGTCTATGTATTCTAATTTTCGAAATTTCCATATAAATTCTAGATTCGTGATTGTTAGCCCTGTGGATCTCTTTGTAAATGAAATCAATAAAAGTTTCATTGCCATCATGCTTTTGCCAGAGTTTAATTCTCTTGATGTTGAAAAATCCAAGTGTCATATTACACTGAAAACAGAAGATGTAGAAAACATGGCTTAGTTTGTACAGATTTTCTGCATTCTTTTATTCCATGATCTTGCAAATTATTTTGAAAATTTATTAATGGATTGAAAACAATTTTCGGAATAGATCTAATTAATACATACAGAAAAAATTCTAGACCGCAGATAATGCAAGTATTGTGCATAAATGTGTTCAATACCATCATACAAAACAATTGTTGAGGATCACCTGTTCGGCTGTGGCGAACGACAAACCAATGAAACTTGACGAAAACTAGTTCTCAAACTGGTCTTGTGTAGTTGTGCCCAGAAAACTCCCTAGGCGACATGTCCCTGAGCATTTATCCCGGTGGAGGCCCGAAAAGACTGAAAAAATAGTTGAGAAGCAATGCTAAAGTATGTCCTTGGCCAAATATTTTTTTCTTCCCTGTAAACGTTACTGTTTCTAGTTACTAAACAACAAATAATTTTCTTGCAAATCTAGTAAGCACTGAATGTGGGTTTATAAAAGAACTCCAGAGTGGTCTGTTAGATCATTTGCTTCCTGAATTATGAAAGGTTACATGTGCAGTGATATTTTTTGGCTAATGATTGAACGTGGGTTTAGAAAATAACTCCAAGTGGTCGCTTTAAATTATCGAATTGTGGAATTCCGAAAGTTTACAAGTGCGGTGGTTTTTTTTGGGTTGACCATTTCTATTTTCATTGAACATATATATCTTAGATAGCAATTTTCTCCAAAAATGTAACTTTATCAGAACATTTGAGCAGTTTTATGTATTAATTAAATGTTTTATGTATTAATTAAATGTGATGTATGTTGTCAGTTTAATTTTGAATTTTATTCAGATTAAAGATAAAAATGATGCATGCATATAAACCATTGTATATGAACCAACGATGTTCAATACATTGCAACCATCTCCACAACATGTTATGGTTGTGGAAGAAGCAAGGACACACTATATTGCAATAGCATTCGCAACATCTCTTTCGGTTATGTTGAAGATAATACTTACAAATTTGAAACAAAAACCTCAAACATTATACTAAACTTTGTAAAATCTATATCTATGCTTAGAATTTAGTTTAAACCGATCGTGAAATGTGTAACCAAGAGGAGACTTCCATCATAAATCTTGAATGTATCCTAATCACATGCTATTCCATAGTCAGTAAACTTCTTATGTGAATATGAATAATCTTGGATATATATAGCGTATACAACTAATTACAATCACATGCCACTCCACGGTAACCAAGAGGAGCCACTGTAATCAAGAGGAGTCACTGTAATCAAGAGGAGTCTTACGTCATGTGATTGTGATTAGTAATGTATTGTATTGTATTAGTTTATATTATAAGTAACAATCACATTACTTTAAATAGTGAAAACTGTATTGTATGTGATTAGTTTACATTAGTAACAATTACATTAATCATTTGATTTATATCAATAAATATAGATTTATCAAAAAACTGTAAATTTAAATATTTATTTTTTCATTAAGTTAATTTTTCATTAATATAATTAAATAAATATATCTCATAAAACATGAAAATTTATTGAAACAATGATAACACTTTTATTACAAATAAAATTGAATGAAACAATGTTACATTTCACCTATATGTAAAAATAAATATTTAAATTTTAAATTCTTTCAAACAATCAAATAATATTATGGTTTCAATTTTTAGATAAGAATTTCAATTAGCTTAATATGTGGATAACCTAAATTTTTGGAAGAACAAATTTATTGGCTAAATGTGGATAACAATGTGGATAACGTAAATTGGTTGGAGTATAAAAAAACTATTATTATATTAAAAGATTTTTTTCTACTATATAAAGATTTTTCTTCTACTATACTAAGATTAATGCATTCATAGTACTAAGCAAATGAGATCCATGAAAATATGAATATCACAAGGTCTCACCCATTTCAATATTTTAGTGTTCAAGAAAATGTAGCTCCTCGGTATTGTTCCAAGCAATATACTTGTTATATGTTTTCCATCACTTGGAAGAAAAGATTATAACAAAGAGTATATAGTATGTTTCATGATAGTAGACATTTAAGGCATATATATGGGGGTTAGAGTATTATCTTTTTCTAATCAATTTTTTTTCTTTTTGTGGATATATCATTTATGAAGTTTCTATTTTTATCTTTTTAAAGCATGGTCATGTTATTTACTATTTTTAACTCTATCTACAATAGAAGGCATGCATTATTTGGTTGAATTTAGTGCTATCTACTTTTTATGGTGTGAGGATAGAAGAACAAATAGGGTTTTCATTTTATTTTAATTTTGAATTATCTATCTTGATTACGGGCCCTAACCCAGTGGGCTAAGTATATATATATATATATAATCCTACAATTTTTATAAGTAGAAAAAAATTATTTGTATTGAAAATAAATTAACATAACTTAAAAAAATTAATGAAATCTCTCTATTTTTTTTAATTTTCAGCAAAGTAGTTTTACAAATCAATTTTTTTTTTTAAATAATGAAATTTATAAGAAAATTCTAACTTTATAAGAAAATTAAACTGACAACATATTTTAGTTTTTAAATGATATACACATTTAAATATAATTTTTAAATAATGATATTTAAAAATGATATACACATTTAAAATATCATTTTTTAGTTTTTAAATGTGTATATTCACAATATTTTAAATTACAATATAATATAATTAAAAAAATAAAATACCTCCGAGTCAGACTACTTAAATACCTCCGAGTCATAGTTTCTTAAACCAAAAGTTAGCAAACAAAAAACAAATTAAAATTAAAATATATTATAAATTCTAAAATGATTTATAAAAAAACAACTTACGATGAAAATTGTCCAAAAAAAATTCCTTTAACTTGTTTTACTTATGAAATATCAAAATAATATATATATATATATATATAGTAAACAATAAAATAATTTTATTAATTATTGTGATGAGAGTGTTATAAATAATCCCTAATAAAAGCATATTTATAATATATATTCAATTAATAATGGTTTTGATTATTAATTAATAGTTATGTTAAAATATAATTATTTTTAAATGAATATTTGAGATTCATTAAAAGAGAAGATTTACAATCTTAATGGTATGTTTGTATAGAAGTTTAAAATTTAAAACTTTATAATTTTATATAATAGTTTTTTATTAATAGTATTAAATAAAAATAAAAATAGTGTATTAAAAGAATATTTTTTAAAAGATTTTTTAAAACAATTTTTAAGATCTAAAAAAGCTAAGTTTTAATATTCACTCATCTTTTCAATAGTGTATTTTTAATTTATCTTATGATGGATGTCAATTCAAAAATACTTTTATGAAGGGATTTTTTCCAAATTTTGGTTTATCTCAAACAAAATTTGGATAAGTAAAACTTCAAGATTTGATGATGACATCTTTGTTTTGTTATCTTACTCAGTACTTTAAGAGTTGGTGCAAATTGTTTTGAGAAATTTAAGCTTAGGAGGATGATGATAACTACCCTTGTGAGGTTCATACTAGCAACAATGCAAGCTACTAAATTGTCTATATAAATAATAACAAGACTAGGGGACAAAGTATATCACTACTTGATATGTATATTACAATTATTTTCTTATGACCAACTCTTGTTTCTAATAAATTTGGTAATGAATCTCTCATATAACCTTAACACTATAGTGTGCAACTTGAATTGAACCCCAATATCTCCCAATGTTTTCCATAAGTTATTTCCAATAATGGTATCAAAATCTTTTTTGAAGTCAACAGAACAACATATGAGATTCTCCTTTTTATTTTAACACTCTTCACCTATAATCCTAAGAGTAATTAAATCATATAAAGTTGAGAGATAACTTCAAAAATTGACTTATTAGCTCTCTATCATGTCTTTTAAGCCGCATGCTAATCTTATTTTCTAAAATTATACCATAACTTTAAAACAATAAGATCACTAATCATAATGGACCTATAATTTGAGGCGTTATATTTATAACCATTTAAAAAAAGGAACTATAAGGCTTTCTATATAAAGCTTGGTAAATCCTTGCTTAAATGCCATGAAAACCCCGTGGGTGTGAGAAATAAGAATAGAGAAACTAAAATTTCCTCTATCAAGTAATTTGAAGCTCCTCTACCACAACTAAATAAATCCATTCATTTTGTGTTGGTCGTGTCTAAATACCTTTATGGGATTTCTTGTAATGTCCCTAAAACGGTAAAAATTAAAAAAAATTCTATGCACCATAATACTACCCTTTTATCTAGATGTTTTAGTAAATTAACCTCAACACTGAGAAAAACACTTGGAGAAATGTAAGGTTATAAATGGCTTGGATATATGATGCTCTCATCCAAGAAACAACTATGGGTTACAATCAAAGTGTTTTGGGTTTCGACTGTATGGTTCTGCGGAAGCAAATGAATTTTGGTTCTTTGTTTATGATGGTTTATATCTTGGTTGATAGATTGGATGTCTATATGCATTCTTATTTCCGTTTCCATTTACCAGTTATATGTATGTGATTTTAACTTGTCGATTATCTGCTTACATTATTGTATTTTAGAAGGGCATTCTTATGTTTGGAGGGGTGGACTCTGGCAGCCTAGGCCAGGCTTACTTAGCATTTTATGCTAAAGTTTAACTTTACTTGGCGGTGTAGGTACCCACAAGAATTATCTAGGTGTTTTACTTCCTAAAATTTGCTGTGAACATAAATATGTGCTTGAATACATTACCCTAACCAATGATTAAAGCCATCTTATGAGTTAGAAGGAACTTCGAAAATAGAAAAGGAGGGGTACCAATAAAGGCATATGGAATGGGAAACGCATCAATGGAATCCAACGATAATAGTGGTAGCCAGCTGGTAAGCACTTGTAGGGTTCAACCCTAAGGGTTGAATAACCGTGGTGCAACAATTCGTAGTTGTTCATTTTTTGCTTGTGAGAAGACGGGGACGAAACCCTCCAGGCCCCGGAGGCACCTATGGCAGGCTGGCCCTGCTAACGACATGAATGAATAAGGTAAACAACTTTTTTATTGGTTTCGTTTTACTTGTTTTCAGCAGTATCGATTTGGTTTGAGGCTCAACTAGCTTGTCTCGGGGTTTGACACTCGCAGGAACCCGAGTGATGGTCGCTTGAGCTGGTTATGGAGATAGGCGCAGCTACACGACTGGGTAAGTCAGGTGCCTTAATGGTCCCCTCCTCCCTTCAACATAAGTTTTCCTGCGGTTGGTATACTTTGTAATGTAAGGCGTAGGTTTTGTGTTTTGGATTTAGAGTGGAAACTTAGGACCGGATTCGATACAGTCCTTAAATGTAATACACCACAACTTTGTCTGGGTGTTTAGCCTGTATGGCGATTTTATTGTGAAGGAGAGGATTCTTTGTTTTACCTCTAGGATTCTTTGAAGGAGAGGATTCTTTGTTTTACCTCCTGTACCAACATTGAGCTTCCAATACTGGGTATTTCGTTTTTGTTGAAAAAAAGGCACTTTGTAATGGCTGAAACGTTTTCATGTAGTAGGCTATCTCCAGTTGTTGAGAATGGGAAGAACACTTCTTTAATTACCTGGGCATACTGTAACGATGGGATTGATTTCCCTATTGTTGATAATGTAATGCTATTTAAATTTGTAGTTGAAATGCGACTTGGTCTATGGAGTTTGGATGTGTTCTAGAGTTGTCTTCAATTTAGTGCTTTATATAAATGGATGGTGTAAATGTTAACTTATGGGGTCTTCTATAGACTTTTAACTGTAATTATTCTCTATATTTTATATGTATAGAAAACCCAGGGTTTAAAAGTTCTTTAAATTTCTTGTTTTTATGTGGTCTTATGAATTTAGCCCTAACATTGGTAGTGATATCATGTTTTGCTTTCTGGGTCCTGCGTTTTATGGTTGCGATGGTAGGTCAAGGGATTCGATCCCTAGACTTTAGTTTTCTTTTGATGTGGCTCGACGCTCTGACCCTAACGTAGACAAAAGATAATTTTATGTAATGTTTTAAGCTGCGTTTAAGTTGGTAAAAGCCTATGCATCAGCAGAGGTCCATGCTATCAAGGGATCTCTATAGTGTAGTTTAAATGTAAAACTTATAAGACAGGGGTTTGACGCTGAGACGTCATGATTTCAAAATGGATGAATGTTTATTTAAAGGGTGAATGTTGGATTAAGCGTTTTTTTTATTTATGTGTTGTGATGTTGGGTTTCGTATAAGTTTGTGATTTAAATTCTGAAAAGAAGACAACGAAATACCGAAAACCCTAGATAGGGAAATCATGCCTGGTGTATATTCTGGAATATACACTGGTGTATATTCTGGTATATAGACTGGTGTATATATTGGTATATACACTGGTTTATATTCCAATATATAGGCATATTGGTTTATACACTAGTGTATATTCCAGTATATACACCAGTGTACATATATTGGTATATACACTAGTCTATATACTTGTCCTACTTATATTGGTATATACATGATTCTATATATTGGTATATACACGAGTCTATACACTGGTATAAACGCCAGTCTATAGACCGGAATATACAGTGGTGTATATACCGTGTACATCATCATCATCATCATCATCAACAACATTTTCATCCTGATCCTTGTCATCACCCTACCAAAATATACTCATCATCATCATCATCATCCTCATCCTCATCATCTTCATCATCATCATCATCGTCATCACCATCTTCATCATCATCATTGACATCGTTGTCATTGTCATCACCGCCACCACCACCATCATCATCATCGTCGTCGTCGTCATCGTCATCACCATCTTCATCAACATCATCATCATCATCATCATCATCCATCATCATCATCGTCGTCGCCGTCGTCATCATCACCATCTTCATCAACATCATCATCGTTGACATCATCCTCATCACCACCACCATCATCATCATCATCTTCATCATCATCATCTTCATCACCATCAGAATATACACCGATGTATATTCTGGTATATAGACTGGTGTATATTATGGTATATAGACTGGTGTATATATCGGTATATACACCAGTCTATATACTAGAATATACACTAGTGTATATACCGGTATATACATCAGTATATATTCCGGTATATACACTAGTGTATATATCGGTATATAGACTGATGTATATACCGGTATATACACCAGTCTATATACCGGAATATACACTAGTGTATATTTTGGTATATACACTGGTGTATATATTTCAGTATATAGATTGGTGTATATATCGGTATATACAATAGTCTATATACTAGAATATACATGAAGCTTCTGTATATGCGCATATATGGAAGATGCACATATATCGAAGCTTCCGTATATGCGTTGCGCATATATGGAAGCTTCCGTATATGCGCAGCTTTTGGAAGCTTTCGTAAGCTTATGTATATGCGCATATACGGAAGCTTCCGTATATGCGCAGCTTTTGGAAGCTTTCGTAAGCTTATGTATATGCGCATATACGGAAGCTGGGCATATACAGAAGCTTACGAAAGCATTCCGTATATGCGCATATATGGAAGCTTCCGTATATGCGCAGCTTCCATATCCGTAAGCTTCCGCATATGCGCATATACAGAAGCTTTTGTATATGCGGATATATAGAGCGCTTACAGAAGCTTCCGTACATGCGCATATACGGAAGCTTCCGTAGGCGTTCTATATATGTGCATATAGAGAAGCTTCCGTATATGCGCAGTAGCTTCCATATATGCGCAGCTTCCGTATATGCGCATATGCAGAAGCTTCCGTATATGCGCATACGTCCATATATGCGCATATGTAGAAGCTTCTGTATATGCGCATACGTCCGTATATGTGCATATGCGGAAGCTTCCGTATCCGTAAGCTGCACATACGCTGCACATATCTGCGCAAGCTTCCGTATATGCGCTGCATATATACGGAAGCTGCGCATATATGTGCAGCGTATGTGCAGCTTACAGATACGGAAGCTTCCGCATATGCACATATACGGATGTATGCGCATATGCGGAAGCTGCGCATATACGGATATATGGAAGTTGGGCATATACGGAAGCTTTCGTATATGCGCTGCGCATATACGAAAGCTTTCGTATATGCGCAGCTTCCGTATATGCATATGTGGAAGCTTACGGATACGGATGCTACGCATACACTGCGTATATACGGAAGCTTCCGTATATGCGCAGCTTCCGTATATGCATATGCGGAAGCTTATAGATGCGGAAGCTATGCATACGTTGCTTACAGATGCGGAAGCTTTTGTATATGCGCATATACAGAGCGCTTACGAAAGCTTCCATACATGAGCATATACAGAAGCTTCCGTAGGCGTTCTGTATATGCGTATATACGGAACGCCTACTTAAGCTTCCGTATATGCACATATATGGAAGCTGGACATATACGGAAGCTTGTGCGCATATATGAAAGCTTGCGTATATGCGCAGCTTCTGTATATGCGCATATACGGAAGCTTCCGTATATGTGCAACTTTCGCATATACGGCAGCTTCCGTATATGTGCATATACGGAGGTTGGGCATATACGGAAGCTGTGCATATACGGAAGCTTCCATATATGCGCAGCTTCTGTATATGCGCTGCGCATATATGGAAGCTGCACATATACGGAAGCTTCCGTATATGCACGCTCGCATATACGAAAGCTTCCACATATGTGTAGCTTCCATAAGTGTCCATATATGCACATATACAGAGCCTGTGCATATATGGAAGCTTCCTTATATGCGCATATACGTAAGCTTCTGTATATGCGCATATACAGAAACTTTCGTAAGCTTCCATATATGTGCTGCGCATATACGGAAGCTTCCGTATATGCGCAGCTTCCGTATATGCGCATATATAGAAGCTTCGCATACGCTGTGCATATACGGAAGCTTCTTTATATGTGCAGCTTCCGTATATACGCATATACAGAATCTGCGCATATACAGAAGCTTCCGTATATGCGCAGCGCATATACGGAAGCTGCGCATATATGGAAGCTTCCGTATATGCGCATAAACGGAACGCTTTCGTAAGCTTCCATATATGCGCATATACGAAAGCTTACGTATATGCGCATATATGGAAGCTAGGCATATACAGAAGTTGCATATATACAGAAGCTTGCGTATATATGCGCAGCTTCCATATATGTGTAGCGCATATACAGAAGCTTCTGTATATGCGCATATACGGAACACTTACGGAAGCTTCCGTATATGTGCATATACAGAAGCTTACAAAAGCCTCCGTATATGCGCATATACGGAAGCTTCCGTATATGCACAGCTTTCGTATATGTGCAACTTCCGTATCCGTAAGCTTTCGTATATCTGCAGCTTCAGTATATATACAGTGCATATACGGAAGCTTCTGTTTATACGCAACATATATACGGAAGCTTCCATATATGCGCAGCATCTGTATATGCGCATATATGGAAGCTTTCGTATATGCGCAGCTTCCGTATGTGCAGCTTTCGTATATGCACATAAACGCAAGCTGCACATATATGGAAGCTTTCGTATATGCGCATAAACGCAAGCTACGCATATACGTAAGCTTCCGTATATGCACAATGCATATACAGAAGCTTCCGTATATGCGCTACGCATATACGGAAGCTGCGCATATACGGAAGCTTCCGTATATGCGTAGCACATGTGCAGCTTCCGTATCCGTAGCGTCCGTATATGTACATATACGGAGTCTGCGCATATATGGAAGCTTCCTTATATGCGCACATACGGAAACTTCCGTATATGCGCATATACAGAAGCTTAAGAAAGCTTCTGTATATGCGCACATACGAAAGCTTCCGTATATGCGCTTTTGTATATGCGCATATACGGAAGCTTTCGTATATGCGCATATACAGAAGCTTCATATATGAAGCTTCCGTATATGCACATATACAGAAGTTTACGAAAGCTTCTGTATATGCGCAGCTTCCGTATATGTGCATATATGAAAGCTTCGCATACACTGCACATATACGGAAGCTTACGAAAGCATTCTGTATATATGCATATACGGAAGCTTCCATATATGCAAAGCTTCTGTATATGCGCAGCTTCCGTATATGCGCAGATTCCGTATATGCGCATATACGAAAGCTGCACATATACAGAAGCTTTCATATATGTGTAGCTTTCGTATATGCGCAGCGTATGCGAAGCTTTCGTATATGTACATATACAGAAGCTACGCATATACGGAAGCTTCCGTATATGCGCATATACAGAAGTTTTCATAAGCTTCTGTATATGCGCATATACGGAAGCTTCTGTATATGCGCAGCCTCCATATATGCGCTGCGCATATACGGAAGCTTCGCATGTACAGAAGCTTCCGTATATGCGCAGCGTATGCACAGCTTTCGTATCCGTAAGCGTCTGTATATGTGCATATACGAAAGCTTTTGTATATTCATTGCGCATATACGGAAGCTTCCATATATGTGCATGTACGGAAGCTTCCGTATATGTGCAGCTTCCGTATATGCGCATATACGGAAGCTTACAGATATGGAAGCTGCGCATATATGGAAGCTTCCGTATATACTCTACTTCCGTATCCGTAAGCTTCCGTATATGCGCATATACGGAAGCTGCGCGTATACAGAAGTTGCTTCGCATATATGGAAGTTGCCATATATGTACAGCTTCCGTATATGCGCAGCGCATATACAGAAGCTTCTGTATATGCGCATATACGGAAGCTTCTGTATATGCGCATATATGGAAGCTTTCGTATATGCGCATATACGGAGGCTGGGCATATACAAAAGCTTCCATATATGTATATGCACTGCGCATATACGGAAGCTGCGCATATACGGAAGCTGCGCATATATGGAAGCTTCTGTATATGTGCAACTTCCATATATGAGCATATACGGAAGCTTACGGATATGGAAGCTGCGCATATACAGAAGCTTCCGTATATGCGCAGCTTCTATACATGCGCAGCTTTTGTATCCGTAGGCTTCCGTATATATGCATATACAGAAGCTGCGCATATACGGAAGCTTTCGTATATGTGCAGTGCATATACAGAAGCTTCTGTATATGCACATATACAGAAGCTTCCGTATATGCACTGCGCATATACAGAAGCTTCCATATATGCGCAACATATGTGTAGCTTCCATATCCATAAGCGTCCATATATGCGCATATACGGAGCCTGCGCATATACAGAAGCTTCCTTATATGCGCATATACGGAAGCTTCTGTATATGCGCATATACAGAAGCTTTCGTAAGCTTCCGTATATCTGCTGCGCATATACGGAAGCTTCCGTATATGCACAGCTTCCGTATATGCGCAAGCTCCCACCATTAATGAAAATGGGGCCCAAGGTACCTAGTACATTCTGACAAGTGCGAATAAAGGGTCTTGAAGTCAAGCACTTGAAGAATCCATCGAGTAGGAGACATTGATGTATTCCCACTACTCAAAAGCGAGGGAAATTTCCATTGATGACTACAATCCCCAAGGTACTATCGATAACTCTAAACTTCATTCCCAGATCAAGATGAGCTTAAGTCAATAGGAAGAATTCCATTGGAAGGGAGGCCTTAAGGCATCATCCAACACGAGATACAATCAATAGGTTGATCTGATCTGAAGTAGGATTGAGTACATGATGAAACAAACTGACATTGATATCATCTTCATCATCATCATCTTCATCACCATCAGAATATGCACTAGTGTATATTTCGGTATATATACACTAGTGTATATTTCGGTATATAGACTGGTATATATACCAGTATATACACCTGTCTATATACCAGTATATACACCAGTGTATATACCGAAACTATATACTGGAATATACACCAGTCTATATACCGGAATATACACCGGTGTATATACCGGTATATACACCAGTCTATATATAGAATATACACTGGTGTATATTTCGGTAAATACACCAGTCTATATACGGAATATATACTGGTGTATATACAGGTATATACACTGGTGTATATTCTAGTACATACACTGGTGTATATACCGGTATATAGACTAGTGTATATACCAGAATATACACCAGTCTATATACCGGAATATACAACAATGTATATACCGGTATATAAACTGGTGTATGGTATATAGACTGGTGTATATACATTGGTGTATATTCCAGTATATAGGCATATCGGTTTATACACTAGTGTATATTCCAGTGTATCTGTTTACTATGCAGCAATTGTAATTAGCGGGAAATTAGATTACATCACTAAATGGGATTTCTGAACTTCCAAATTTAGAGGTATTTAGGTTGTTGCCAAATACTTTTCTTATGCAAGGAAAACTAGTTTTCTGTGCCTAAAGCGGGTTTTAAAAGTTTAATATTTAATTTTGTGCTTAAGAAATTAGGTGGAATTGCTTTGCTACATGTTTTTAGAAAATGCAACTTCCTATTCAGGAATGTTAAAATAGGTACAAACAAAGGTACATTAATAAGTGTAGATTTTGTCATTTTGATGTCACATTTTATATAAAAAAATGTCATTTAAACTTTAAAATAAAATAACAGGTTAAAATGTCAATGTAAGTTTTACATGTACACTTGATATAATAGTGACTATACATCTAAATAAAACAACACAAACGACATCATGGGCATTCATAGAAGAAATAATTTCTTGATATACCCATATAGATATCACATCTTATATCACATGGGCATTCACCAAATTGATTAACTTTCAAAAAAGGAAATCTTATACAACATGTTTAGTGACATTTGAAGATCGTTCTGTAAGCCATATAGTTCATGGTGTAGTTAATGATTCATTGGGCATTAGCTTGTTTATGTGTTATTGCAAAAGATAGTAACATAGTCTTACAAGGTTTTATATTTAAGCAAGAATTTACCTATCTCTATCTAAGAAAGTTCCATTGCACCCAATATCAATATAATAAGAAAATTTGAAACAATACTTATACCATCCATACATCATCCATACAAACAAAAACATAAAATTGTAGCCACACAACCAACCCCAAATGAATCAATGTTTATTCTGGATGTACTCAAAGAACTACATAAGTTTCTATACATGATGTTCATGCCATTCATCTATAGTATTGAATTTATCTCATACTTATTGAGCCCATCTCTCCTCTTAGGCATTGAATGAAAACAATATGAATTCTATAGAATATTTCACATTTAAGATTGTGAATGGTCTAGCACATTGCACATACAATCATTTTATTGATAATGATGATCATATTGGTGATCTACATCAATACGAATTAACAAATGCTAATTAGTGGACATGATGAAGATGTTGATGATGATGACGATGATGATGATGATGAGGAAGAGGGTGATGACAATGACGATGATGATGATGATGATGAGGAAGAGGGTGATGACAATGACGATGATGATGATGATGATGATGAGGAAGATGAGGAAGATGATGATGATGATGATGATGATGAAGATGATTATGATGATGACCATGATCATCGTTGTCGATGTCATCACCATCATCTTCATCGTCATGATCATCACCATCATCCTCATCATCATCATTGTCATCATCATATTTTTCATCGTCATCATCATCATCGTCATTGTCGTCATCATCATCATCGTCGTCCTCATCTTCATCATCATTGTCATCTCCCTCTTCCTCATCAACATCTCCATCATCATCATCTTCTTCATCATCATCATCATCATCTTCATCATCAACATTGTTGTCGTCATCACCATCATCTTCATCGTCTTCATCATCATCATCATCATCATCATCATCGTCGTCGTCATCATCATCATCATCATCACCATCATCGTCGTCGTCGTCTTCATCATCATCATCATCATCGTCATCATCTTCATCTTCATCATCGTCATCATCGTCATCATGACCATATTATCATCATCCATCATCTTCATTATCATCATCATCATCTTCATCTTCATCATCATCATCGTCATCACCCTCTTCCTCATCATCATCTTCATCATCATCATCTTCCTCATCACCCTCTTCCTCATCATCATATTCTTCCTCCTCCTCCTCCTCCTCATCATCATCTTCGTAATCATCATCATCATCATCATCATCATCATCATCACCATCATCATCATCATCAACATCTTAATCATCATCATCACCATCATCATCATCATCATCATCATCTCACACTAGTAATGATTCAACAAAATTAGAGAAGCTCCTTATATCCAAAACCAGAGAAGCTCCTTATGATGATGAAGATGATGATGATCATCATCATCATCATCCTCATCTTCATCATCATTGATCCCTAGAAACCACATGAGCCCTCATTAGGGAGTATTTGGCCTCGGATTTAGGTATTGGTGCCCTTAAGATGGTTTGTGCACCGTGGATGGGTCTTATTCTATAACTTCTTCTATTTCGAGCATGATTTTGCGTATGCTACACTTGTCCACTACTAATGAAATTGTACACACTTGTAGAACTATGTGTGAAGATTCCGAATATATAATTTTTTATTAAATCTATTATTTGTTTCTATTTTTTAATTAATTTTAATTGCACTAACGTCAATCTTACACAAAAAGTAGGTTATTTCTTTCATCTATAACTTTTGATTGGCTCACCTATTTTGAAAACGGAAAAGAACCTGCACAAGTACACACAAAGACCTGCATCCTAAAAAAAAAACACAGTTCATTGATTATGTTAAGACCATGATGTCGAGGCCTAACGCTCGACCTAGTCATTTTAGGGCTTCGCTCACTTCCTTAATTAATAAATAAATAAAATTAACATAAATAAATATGTGAAAATAGCGTTGCACTAGAACGTCCTGTTAGCTACGAGTATATATAATTTTTTTCACAAAATTCCACCATTTGCATACCAAACCCGGGGCCCAACGCAAGCATATTCATTATGTTTTCTTAAAAAAATAACATACCAACATTAGGAGAACCCCATTGTTTGAGAGTTATACTTAATTTCTATAAATAATATTTATATATTCCGGAAAGTAATTCGATTGTCTACGTTTCATTTTCTTACACCATATTCCAAAAAGTTGTGTAGGTAGCTCTAATATTGCTTTTTGACATTCAGATTTCTGTTTTTTCAGGAGTCCATTGAGACTAACGCATCATGAGTGGCCAGCATTAGCTTGCACCCGCCCTTTAACCTTAGGATTTTTTCATTAGCATTAAAATTTCTTTTCACCAACACTTTTCAATATTATGGATCAAAGGTAGTATACAAGATATAAAATACCTCGGTTATGTATCCTTTATACACTCATCAATGAAGTGAAAGACCTAGAATATAGGTGGTAACTGTCCATTATAATAGTAGGGCACGTATATTTGACCCACTAAGTTACAACTCGAACAAGAAGGCAATATCCCTATGAATGTGTCTCTCAACAGTTCTCCACCCCGAGCAAAAGGGAAGATGAACTCGCAATTCATGACAATTTTTCAAGATGGTCAATCAACAAAAGAGTTGTATTCACGAACCCTCTATAGTAGGCCAACCACTGAGCAACCAATGAAGAAGGATCGTGCAACTCCAAATCCATTCCTTAGCATGTTGTCAAAATATTAGACTCTTAGTGTGAGGAAATTGGAAATTCTTAGGGGTAATATTTGCTATGATAAGCCTTTGAAATCTCTATCAATTTCAAGGGATCAAAGAACTATCCACTATAAATGTACTCGTTTACAACTTAAGTTACAATAGATTCCAAATTGCACACAATTAGGATTAGTATTACAAAAGATGAAAACTAAAGAATGTAATCTAAAGTGTTCATTAATGAATAAATTGATAGTATTTTTAGTTGAGTTAAAGCTAGGACCTACTTGAAGAGATTGTTTGTTAGCACACTTTCTCAATGTATGTTGCATTTGTTTTTTTCTTCTAGTTATCATGTGGTTTGTAAACCACTACCGGACATTTCATATTCTTGAGTGGTCGTGGAATCGTTCATCATTTAGTTCTTAGTTAGAATGTTTAATTCATCTTGCTCACGATTTTCACAACATACTATGACCTTATGGCTAGTAAAGGTGCTTGTGATGTTCATCGTGCTATATAATAGTTTGATTCCATTGCATTTTGTTATGATTTGAATTCCAGAGTATTTAGTTCTTGTTATTAGTTCCTTCATTTTTTAAGGAGTAGTCTTTCATTTCAGAAACATTTTAGATTCAATCTTGAAAAGCGAGAGAGCTCTAGGGCATTAGCAAGAAGAATGAAGGAAATTACATGCCTAAATGAATTGCTATGGAACACTTAATCTTTCTTGTATAAAATTGCCTTATAGAATAGATGCATATAATGACATTTAGTTTTCATTCACTATAAGTAGTCATGTAGAGTTACCCCAATCGCATTTAAAATATTAAAGATTACATAGATAGTACAAAATACTTCACAAACTTATGATACCCTAGTCCATGATTTAGATATAAGTTTAGAAATTTAACAACTCATATATTGTTGTAAATCTTAAACTCATGAATTAGTTAAGTCCATGATTTAGATATAAGTTTAGAAACTTAACAACTCATATATTGTTGTAAATTTTAAACTCATGAACTAGTTAAACTTAGTTAAATTTATATTGAAAAAATTAAAATCATACAACTCATATTCACTTGAGATTTTTTTTAAAGATGAACTAACAAAAGTGTTTATTCTCTTTATTTTAACACCCACTTAATATACACCATTTTATTTTTGATAAATAACCACTTTCTTATTTAGATAATATATATACACATCTCTTAATTTTACACTTCACTATTTTAACACACACTTAATATAAACCATTTTATTTTTGATAAATAACCACTTTCTTACCCATTTTCTTATGTAGATAATATATATACACATCTCTCAATTTTACACTTCACATAATACCACATAATCGCATAAAGGAGAGCAAAATTCGTTCCTTTTAGTGGCATGGAATTTGTTGTCTTGTAAGATATATTAAATTCTAAATTTTAATTATATTTGATAATTACAAATTTATTGAATGAAATTTTTATGTTTATAAATTTTATTATATTTTTATATATTATGTTTTTATAAATTAATCTAGTAATTAAAAATGAAATAATAATTACAAATTTATTGAATGAAATTTTTGTGTTAATAAATTTTATTATATTTTTATATGTTGTGTTTTTTTAAATATAATGTAATAATTAAAAATGAAATAACAAAGAACTTTTTAAAGTAAATTTAAGTGTGGTTGTGAACAAAAGATTCACGTCTTTGTAAAGGAAGTAATAAAAACACAATTGATATACCTTTTAAATTGTGGTTGATTGATAGCTATACGTTCACAGTCTCTCCATTTCTTTACGTATAAGTTACTACATCTTTATATCCATGTCTCTTTACGAAACCACTTACCACCAAATTAACTTCCTCTAAATTCATCGCGAGCGTGCCCATCTTCGTAGCCATATGGCAATTAGAGGGGTGAATCAAGCAAAGCCAGCCATATATCTACGAAGCAATTGGAAGGCAGGGACAGCCTAATGGAATTATTATGCAGATCTCTACCATGTTCTCCTCCATTTTCCTCCTGATATCTTTGCATCTTTGGAGGACCTTCATTTGTGGCGACGAATTGTAATGGGGAGACTCGGAAAATTGGTTTCCCATGGAATCAACGAAACCACAGGGATTCTCTTCTTTGACCTCGTCCCATAGGTATACGAGCTAGGATAATGGAAATTATATAATCGATTAAGACATTTTATCGCCAAACAATATTGATTTTTCAGTGGTGGAATACCTGGTTCACAAAAGACACTAAGTTAACTTCAAATTTAAACATAAAAACTTTTGCATTTGTGGTTTGCATTTTACAAAACCTACTCTTTTTAAGGGGGGACGAGGAGCGGCGCACTCAAATGGATTTTTTCTTAAATGAAGCATGGCCTGAACTTTCCCTCAGATTGCCTTATACCCAGTCATAGTCGATAGCCTGTGGTTGTCGATAAGGAAGAAGAGGGGGTGGTATTTCCCTAAAGCTTTCATACACAACACCTTCTTGAACCTTGACGAAACCTTTTACCTCGAACTATAATTATAACTCGATCTGGAACTATATGGAAACATAGACCTCAAACTATAGCTCAAACAGGTACGCGTTGAAGGGTTGGGGGATAGGATGACAGGGCAGGGAGAGCTGTGCAAGGAACTGATGTGGGTGTTGACTGTATGATGAAGAAGACATGTTAGGATGATTCATGGAGATGGATGCTGCTCCGGATTCCATGGCTCACTAACTGTGCTTGCACAATGATAATTTCGGCCTGTAAACTCGCAACCTGTAAAAACAATCACTACACATTTCTTGAGACGAGAGATACGTGCAAAGGTGATTTATGCAAATAACAATAAAGAATGCATTTGCGGAGGTTAATAATATATACACATTTTATATACGTTCTCAAAATTTTGTTCATATACCTGTTGCTGCAAGGCGAAAATGTGCACTAAGCAGCCATAAATGGGATCTCGTAGTCGATTCTCTCCTAATGTAAGTAGTAATTTTTTATTTTTTTTGTAGAGTAACTCTTGTATTATTTTGGAGAGGTTCTTTATGTCATTTGTTGTAAGTAATATTGAACCTTATCATGTCAACCTATAGTCGTACCTCTTGGTAAATGATATACATATTAAACAGTGTTCCACGGGGACGTGTTTCTATGTTTCCCCGCGTCACGTTTCAGTCTGTGGCTAAACTCGTTTCTCCATGATGAAACTTGGGGGGGACTTCCTTGCGTCCCGCAAGGAAATCCGAAACTCCGACGAACCTTCTCGACGTCCAGCATGAAACTCCAAACCTCCAACGAATCTTCTAGGTGTTCGGATAATCATACATAATCATGATGAATCATGTAATGTCTTTGTAGTATTAATTTATCAGATTCTAAATTAGATTGCATGATTGCACAATGATGAATGTAGTATTTAGTAATTTACTAATTTGCATAGGATGAATTGCTATTGTTGGGATTTATATTTTTCATATTTTTTATATTTTTAGAACTTTTATGACACGTGTCCCCCGCCCCCCCCCTCGAATTTTCCTAAAATTTGAGGGTGGTCTCCACACGTCCCGAATGTGCGTCTCCCCGCTCCAACATCCCGCCGTCCCGGAACCTTGTCAGAACATTGATATTAAACAAGTTATTTAATTCAAGAACTTCCAAATATTACTACTCACTTTGTTGTACACTTATCTCAAACTAAAGATCTACATCCATGATAAAGGAAAAAAGCAAATTCCTTAACTTTAGTAATTAAACAAATTATTCCAAATTCAAGAGACTTCCAGTAAATCACCATTTACTTTACTATTCACCTATTGCTAACAAAATATCTACAAATAATAATAATGATATATATATATATATACCAATTTCTCAACTTTATAAATTATATACAATATTGCTAATTAAAGGATTTCCAAATAAACAATTCAACTAATGGTCTACAACCACGATAACGGGGGTACCTATATAGTTCTTCAAACTTATAGATTATGCAAATTTATTCATAATTAGGAAGATTTCAAATAGATAACCCACTAATGCTCTATAACCATGTGGCAATAATTTATAAATTAAAGAAAAGCTTTATAACCTTTCCTAAGAATTAAAAAGAATATCAATACTACCCTTTCATAATAAAGTGTAATCTGCTTTAACTAAAACATTTTAGTTTAACTAAAAAAATCCATTTAACAATAGGAATGCAGTTTCATATATTCCTTACAGTAAATATTATAAATCAATAATCTTTATAACATACTTCTAATAACAAGTGCTAATCTAAACGCTATCTTCATTCATTAAAGGGAAATCAATACACTAGCCATATACTTACAAAGTTCCCATCAGTAAGATGCATCCATACATAAATTCGATTCTCCAAAATTAGAAAACTATTTTATAAATTAGTGACTATGGTATGGTCTTAACTTGGGCATATGAGACTTAGCGTGATGACAGTTAATTCGTTGTGTGAGAGAGGAGGATTCTTATAGGAAAGGGTTACTGCCATAGTGATCGGGATGGGAATGGAAAAGAAATACACAGATTTGTACACTGAAAATTCGTATAGGCCATTTCAAGAAATACCCAAATTTATACAGCAAAATCGCACAGACCATTCTTCCACGGTGATCGAAATGGATACACAGCAAGATTTAAAAGCCAAATTACCATTCATTTACAAACTCTGGAAAACGCCAATTGGTGATCAGATGGATACACAAAAACTTTTAAAGATCAACTAAAATTTACATCACAAGTTTTGGAACATGTCAATCTATCTTAGCATGTAGATGCACATGGATTTTTTTTTAAATGATCAGTTATACTCATATCTAAGAATTCTGGGAACACGCATTTAAATTTCTGAATTGAATGCAGAGTTTTTTTTTTTAAATCGAAATACATACATAATATAAGGTCTAGGAAAACGTCCTTCAAATTCTGAATTGAAAACAAAGACTTTTTAAAATTTAAATACATGCATACTATAAGATCTGGAAAAATGCCTTTCAGTTTCTGAATTGAATACTAGATCTATTTTTTTTTATATTTCTATTTGAAACCTCTGCATTGGTTGATGTCGAAATGACTCTGTACTGATCGAAAACTCAGACTGCTGCTGTTCTTTAAACTTCTAGATCACCGTATCATCCTGAACCGAATACTTCTGTATTTAGCGAACCCTGATTTCGATTTGAACCTAGACCAGGCCCAGATCGCCCTGATGCATTATTTTTCCTTTCCTGAACAATTTATTTACTGTTTCAGTTCATAAAAATCGCTCTGTTTTAAGCTTTTGATACATTACTCTGTCGCGGCTCTGTTTTAAGCTTTCGATACATTACTCGACCCAAAAATATTATGAACTGTTGCGAAATGGTCGGCTCCTTAATCAGAGCCGAAGAATGGAACGAACACATAGCCTTTCACGCATTTCCTTCTACGAAACTGGCAAGCCCCGTAAGGCGCTCATCCGCTACACATTGTGCAGGATCCAAACTGCTGACCGCGAGTTTATCGAGAGATCCATTATGACAGCGGCAGCTGCCATGGCGGAGAAGGATATGAACTGGTGTGAGGGGCCATCGCTGATAGATGTTATGGAGCGCGGCATTTGAATTTCAAAATTCGATTAGCGTCTTGAAAACGGAGCGCGGCAGTTGAAATTCAAAATTCAAATCTGCGTCTTGAAAATGGTGTCAGAGCAGTGAAGCCAGGATATATGTCATGCATGATATGTATGGACGGGCTTGAGTTCTTGGTATATGGCATCCATGGTATCGTGTCGCTCATCCCGACTATGGACATGCAAACATGGTAGGCCGGAATGCCAGGGTTGGAATTTGACGGGCATTTTAACCGTCACAGGGCATTTTGCCCGTTATTTACGGTCAAAATTTTTACCAAGCCGTCCAGTGAAACGGGTAAATATTTAAGTATAACGTGTTTTTGACGGTGAATGTTTTTTATAAAACGTCATTAATATTGTTTGATTGGATAAGTAGTTGCAAACTAATTATTAATTGATATGTAATGGAAAAGTGCGTTTGTTAATGCATCCCAATTCTCGTCAACATCTACCCAGTACCCATTGTAACACCTGGGGCTATATGAATACAAAGACTAAAATTTGAGTGTAATGGCGGGACACAGCTTAGGAGCTGCTCTGGCAACGTTAAGTTCATATGACTTAAACAAATCCTTATGGCACATTCACCAGCACGTCCTATACCTGTGACAGTGTTCGCATTCGCATCTCCGCACGTAGGGAATCTCCAAGTGTGTGTTTTTTGTTTGCAGCAGATAACAGAACTAAAACCAGGCGAGATTTAATTTATCACCATATGGGGTTCCTTTCCTTTCCTTGCAATCCTCTCCACAACTTCTCAGTACAACAAACCCCCGAGTATTCATCTCTTCCCTCGCATTGCATTCTGAGTCGATTTTCCATTCCCCTCCTTCACATCTTCCTCATTTATGTGTACTGTATCTTCCAAATGGCAATGGCTGCATCCACCTCCGCTAATCCTAAGAGCAACAACAATTCCTCCTTTGATATTTTTATTAATCATCGTGGTCCCGATCTCAAAAATACCTTGGTGAGCTATCTCTACCATCAGCTAACTCGTTCACACGGATTAAAGGTCTTTCTAGATCAGGAGGAATTGGAACACGGATACTGTATGACCTCTCAAATAGAAGAGGCTATTCAATCGGCCTCTATCCATGTGGCCATTTTCTCGAGCGGATACACCGAATCAACCTGGTGTCTAAATGAACTAGTATTGATGTTGGAGTCTATGGCTCCCATAATTCCGGTGTTTTACAACGTGAATCCTGCTGAGCTTCGGTGTGGCAAAGATGGAAAGATGGAGTGTCTACTCGAGCCCTACAGAAAAATCTAGAAAAATGGAAAGATGTGTTGGATATATGTACCAGAAAAATCCTCTGAGCTTTCAGCAAGCTCGACTAAAGCTAAAACCGAGTCATATTGATTGGAATCTTCATGACCTAGTGGAAGGCCGAGGTAATTAGCTTTATAAGTAATGTGGTTAAATTCTCAAATGGAAATGGGTTGGTGAGTGAATCCACATGAGATTCTTAGCAATGGATACTTGCTGTGTTGATCATGACCATGCATCCAGGGAATGGCATGATATGTTGCAGGTGATTGAAGGCGAGGATGTAAACTCATATACCTTATGCATTTGTATGGATGTGCCCTCAAAGTACTCGAGCTTTGACACTCTACACCAAAACGTTTGGACGTTTGGATCGACAGGGAGGTCAGTCAATTATTTAGTTTAAATGGTATTAAATTAAAGCATTTCAGTATCTTTTGCAGTGGCTTACAAATACAGTTAGCTGAGAATAATCTTGTAACTGCAATTATAGTGAAACGGAATAAAAGATTTTTTTATGTTTTTACCTGATTTGTTTTAGTTTTCAGTAAAAAATCTCTTTTTTATAACAATTAAAAAGTGTTAAAATAATTATATTTGGAGCCTGGAAAGAAAAATAGCCTCGTAAAGCAATAATTGTTTATTGTTTTAAGTCATCTTGATCTATGGCTGTATCTTTCCATGTCCCGACCTACATCACAAATAGGCTCTAAAAGTTTGACAGGAGATCCCATGTGTGGAGAATGGCTTTTGGTTGTGTTTTGAGAAAAAAAAAATTTAACCGAAGGTAATTTTATAGAAGGGTAATTTTTTCAACAAAACGTTAAGTGACGGGGAAGATTAAAGTTCGAAACGTCAAAAAAATTTAGCCTGAAGGGCAAAGATGAAATAAAATTCCAACCCTGGCCGGAAAGCTTTCGCCGAAAATAGGATGTGCATGGAGAATAACAGTTTGTCAGAGCCCCGCAGCAGTCTTAAATAGTCTGCTGCGGGGTGCATATTACTTGCCATGTAGAAACCATAAAATAATTATGAGACCCTTTGCACGTGATGCTTTTCACGTGATGTAGAAACCATAAAATAATTGTTTAGGACATGTGATCCTAATGTTTACCTACAAATGTATCTTCCTATTGTTTAGCTACAAATGTACCTTGGCTTGGATAACGTGTCCTCATTGTGCCAATCTTTGCAATCAATTTTGTACAAGTATTCCTACGAAATATCATAGTTATCTTCCATTAACCATGTCTCATGTTAGAGATAATGCTTCCATTAATGCTATCTTTGAGTATAGAGTTGGTTTGAGATTTTGTAGGAGATTGTTGAGATATTCTCTCAACTACTATCTCTAAGATAGGAATAAGTTGGATCTTACAACACCTATTTAATTGTGTTGTGTGTAATGTAATTGTGTGCAATACAATATTATTTATGTGTAATTTATGTGAGATGGCTGCTCTCCCAAAATATGACTTGGTATCAGAGCCAATGCTGGCTTAATTCCCTCATGGGTAGGCCAGGAATATGTGAGAGATGTGAGATTAATGTAGTGCTCCATATTTTTCAACAGAGCATAAGGTCGATTTATTTGTTACTTTTCTATGTATTAATCTTATTCTGAACCTAGTGCAATAAATTTTTAATAAAATTTTTATGCTTTCAAGTGAAATTTAGTATCCTATTTGGTCTTTCACAATCAGACATACATATGTAAAATAAACTAACATATCAAGATTTTCAGCAAAAAAACAATGTGTTTCAGCATAATAATCAAGTAAATAACAAGGTATATTTATGTGTCAGAGTACGTTTCGTTTCAGCACAATAATCAAATAAAATAAATAACAAGGAACTTACATGATGCTGATGCTAGTAGATCCCTTAGCCATTAGATCCCTTTGCCAACCAAAATGATGTATCCACCCTGCCGACCAGCTATTATCTTGCTGGCCCTTGGAAATCAAAGGATTTCCAAGCCCCCGAGCCCACAAACCCATAATCCCGAGAGCAGTATTTCCTTTGTTCTCAAATCCTTTCTTTGCTCTCAAATCCTTTATCCACTTAGAACACAGAACTGTCCTCATTTACCTTCAAATTCTCTCCCAATATAATCTCCCCCAAAAATCCGCATACCTTCTCCTCCCTTCACTCCCCCCTAAATACCTTTCTTTCCTCGAGAAGACTTGAGGCTTACTCCACCGCCCCAAATTCCCTCTCTCGAGCCCTTCAATCATTAAATCCCTTCACTTTTACATTCATACAAGTTACAATATAATAATATATTTAATGTACTGATAATTAAATGTACTTACAGTAAATTTATTGCACTTTAATTGTTCGATGGTAAGTATTTATTATGGTAGGAGCTATTACCTAAGGATTCTATATTCGAGATCTCTTTTAATAATTGTCCGTTCATTCACCATATTTGCACTTAGTGTTTTTAGAATAAAATAATACAATAATGTGCATTCTAGTTTGACTTTTCAGTTTGGGACAAGGTATGTCTTGATGGTTTATCAATCCGACAAGATAAGTTGTCATGTAACTTAAACTCTAAGACTCATATTGAATAAATAAATAATATTTAAAACCTATTCAATCACATCACATCCATTCAAGAATGATTAGACTATTATGGGTAACTTTTGAAATGGAAATAATTACACATTAATAATTTATAAATCAATATTTTAAATCTTACTTATATTGCAATTGTTACAATAGGGATATTAATATTACTAGAATATTATTAATTAAGTAATAATAATAATAATAATTAAATCACCATTTAACAATAATAAATGGTGAATTAATAAGAATATTTTTTTAATTATTTGTTACATCAACATCATATCCTTGTTATTATAAACAAGGCTCTCTTGAGGGCTTAAGCAATTTTACTAATTAATTAGACAATACCATTACCCTATTCATAACAGTTCTCGTATGACAATGCTAACTGACGACACTTGTATTAATTGCTTATTACAATGTTTTCAAATCATGGCTAATTTACTAATTTACACATCCAAAACGTAACCATTCATTTCCTAAGTTGATTGATGTATCCTTAACTGAGTTATCTATGACATTTATACTACTATTCAAGCGTGACAAGTATGTTATACACAAGTACTATTGTACATGTACAAGGTGTGCATGCATGGCCAGTGTATGCACATGTCAGATATGTACTATAAACAAACCCTAACCCACCTATGCATACCTGCTAACTAATAATAGTATTTACCCCCATGAAGAAGAGCAAGCATAATATATAGTATAATTACTAACATCCTCGGTTATTTAATAGTTAACCCTTTACGATTTCACATCATTGTATTTATGTTTACATAGTTTAATCAATCAAGTACAAGGAAGGGTACCTACTACCACTAACTCAGAATCAAGGAATATCCAACCCTCAACAGTACTAACTAACATATCCTCCCATCATAACCTACGTCCCACATCCTCCCTATCCTTCCTCTGCTAGTACAAAAGTGGATGTCGGACTCACCGACCTAACCACATAGAACCCGAGTGCGATAGCGTCGGCTAAACAACGGACCTATCCTCTCCTAGCAGGCATCCGACCGTCGTCATCACAACAACATGGGGAGCGTGTCTCAGCATGGCCCTCCCACAACCCCGGGTATCATGGAAACATAGGGTGGGAAACACATCCATCCCTCTCAACATACTGGGCCTACACCCTTATCAACTCATACTTTGCTGCTATCGAGATTATCGGTTTGTGTCATCGTATCATCAATTTTGGTTGCTAAGGTTTACTGCATGGAAAGGTTCTTATCCCATATATCAGATAAAGTATCCGGCTATCCCATAGCCCTTGTATCCTGTAGGTTAGTATTTTGCAAAATACACATTTTATAACAAGCATTTCCCTTAGATCGCTAATTGATCCATATCATCAACATCATTTTATTTCACATCACAATTTTAGCTCATCATAGGTATGCATGCCATATAATAATTCAATAAATTTCTTCATAGGATGGCATCCACGTACAACACCATAGATTTCACATTCCATCAATGAAAACGTTAACACATATATTGTCATCATAAAAGCAATGAATCTCATGATAATCATAACCTATTAACTGCATGGACATAGTAAGATCATAATATCATAACATCATATTCATATTGATAGCATAACATAGTAACGACATACACATGGTAGCAACATATAATCGGGTGTATCGTGTCATAAGTATAGTTTACTCAGTCTAGTTAAGTCCAACAGATAATAAGAAGATAAAGTTCAATGTCTCACGGATAAACCTATCTAGTCAAAATATGGGGCGTTACATACACCCACCCTTCAGGAAACTTCGTCCCGAAGTTATGGCCATAATAATACGGGGAAAAATCTTGACGCATAATCTCTTCATTCTTCCAAGTAGCAGATACTGGCCATACTTTTCCTACTTAGCTTTGAATTGACTGAATATGTCGATATTATCTTATGGTTTTACTTATTTTATCCGCTGATATGTATTCTACTAATTAAAGAAACATTTAGATTAATCCTTCTATCGAATCTTAATATTATATCTAGAATGCCTAAGGTTATAATCAAGTGCTATCCACCTTAGTATCCTACTTCTTACCGTTTAGCAATATCCTTTAAGTTATAACATCCAGAGGGGTTTACTCATTACAAAAACTTATATTGATCCAACTTAGCATGAAATAATCAACGATTTAAAATGGAGATCTTTAGAACTCATAATTTGTATTCACTCAACACACAACTACCAAGGAACCTTAAGGTTGGCATACCTCTCTTAGGGGAGAAGGTTCATGTCCTTTAAATCCTAAGGTACTACATTATTATTCCCTTAATCGATAATAAGCAATAACAAAAGTATTGTAACATTCACTAAACTAGGAGAACTATTATTGTTACGAGGATTTTGGGACTATACCATATTAGAATGCAAATGTTATCAACTTTAACCATTGATCTCTCCTTTTCCATGTGATATAATTAGAAGGGGAACCATTACTTCTAATAAATTTATAGCTAATTTGTTCTTATTCGCACAATGTAAAGGCATTTACCAGTATCTATCATACTATAAACTTGTATTTGTTGTCATAAATCTAAGTTTCCTATACATACGCTTATTAATCTCTATGGATCGTATGGATACCTACACACATTATGCACTATGACCACCTCACATGATACTAATGTAAATCCAACACACTTACGTGGCATCAACCTTTGTTCTTATTTTGCGAGATGTTGATATCAATGGAGACATATAATCCTTTCTTCATAACATTATACTTCTCATCTTGTCTGTTTTTCCGAGTTAACAACAATTTTTACCTCTAACGTGATGATCGATTTCTTCCATCATATGTTAGGGGTTTAAACATCATAACTTATTCATCTCAATGCACATTGGTTCCCTATTTGTATTCATTATTATTCTATTTATTATCATTACTTCTCTTAATCGCGTATATGCTTACTCAAGCTAACTTATTAGTTCCCCACCAATTTTCATATTTTTTTTTATTTTTTTATTTTTTTATTTTTTTTTTATATTTTATTGCTTGTTCACTTTGTAATTATTAAATCCTAATTGTTTCCCAATAATATTTTCCCTCAAATCATGACAATTTAACATAAGCAAGACCAGCGACATATAACCCCTACCCCTTTCTCGCACATACATAGTTCCTTCAATCTCCTTCCACTTACTATATTGAACACGATTAATTGCACTCATTGTGGCATAATAAATTATACTGATTCACTAGCACTATCAAGCATCTATCCCCAACACTTGCCTATATATTTATTTACCCATTTGATGCCTAGATTCAACTATGTTAGCTCAACTATGGTGTTTGTCAATACTAGACTATTCAACATCTTCACATAAACAAAGGTATTATAAGGCGTAATGTAACTTATTTATTATACGTAATTTATGTGTTTATAGCATGGCCTCCTCATTCTTAAGTACAATACTCCATACATGTTTATCGATGTGATACCATGCCCTAGCAAACTCTAAGTTATTTGTCCATCATAGGGTTTGCGTCCCACAATGATACCATGGATTATTAATTGTACATTAGTATAATCTCCCTGTCCTATTTAAATTTTAATTGCCATTAAATTTAGATGTTTTTATAGCTTAATTATAGTATTAAGAATGATATTAACACTAAATCCACTATTAATTCAAAATGTACAATTTCCTATTTCATCCCATATAACATCTAATTTAATTATAATCCTATTTCAATTTAGAACATACACGCATTTTAAATTAATTATATATAAACATATACAATTATATATAATTAGTTTAAATCTTAATATAAATTATCAATATAGTTTAAAACTTAAAATTGATTTAATTATAATCCTATTTCAATTTAGAACATACACGCATTTTAAATTAATTATATATAAACATATACAATTATATATAATTAGTTTAAATCTTAATATAAATTATCAATATAGTTAAAACTTAAAATTGATATATATAGGCTTAATTTGTTAAATTTCAACCCCCTTTTTTTTATAATTATTATGATTTTTAATTAATTTATTATTATTTTGTTGGATGCCAACCACGGTGGCAAAAGGCCCATTCCTACCAGCTACTTCACTTACAGCATCCACGGCATCCACGTAGATGACCTGCTTTACTTACCGCGTCCTTCATCCACGTGAAGGCTATGCTACATGCTGCCACCCGTCCTACATGCAAAATAAACTAATAAAGAATTCATACAAACCTTAAAAGGCAAAACTCTCACTATTCGTCATTTTCCTAGATCAGCTCATGGAGAACTAAGCTCTGCAACTCCCCCTTGCAACTAAACCATGGAAAGCGGTTCAAGCTGAGTCCATTTCAGGTATAATCTCCACCTGGTTCTGTTTAAATTGGTAGTTTTCATTTTCTTTCCGTCATGCTTTTAATTTGGTAGGTTTCATTTTATTTGGTAGTTTCCCTCACTTCCTTAAGTGCGCGGGCCACCATGTGGAGTGGCTGTTGGCTTGAGTTTTCTCTCCCACTTCCTTTATCTCTGCACGACCTAGGCATCTAAGAAAAAGTAGCTTGGAAGTATGGAAACATTGATATCTTTTAACCATGAGGATAGAGTACTGGATGCGGCAACAGTCTGTTGCATTCATTCTCCCCTTCAAAGAGCATAAGTGGTATTCTTCCAATCGACCAGCCCTGTTCCGCCCAGCCTCGGCTCATGTATCCCCCTCCTGGGTCCTGCCCTATCCTAATTAGGCTTCTCGGCTTTTCATGGCTTTAGATTTGTATATTTTTATTTTATCTATTTACTATTTTTTTTATCTCATTTCTCTTAATATTTCGGAGTTTTGTTCCGTTAGTTTCCGGTATGGTTTGAGAAACGCGTTTTAGTGGAAACTGGAGGAGAAATATAGGTAGAAGTGGTAGTTTACCTCACAGCAGTTTGAGTTTATGGCCTGGTAGATCCTGTTAAAGTACCAGCTAGTTGAACCTATTTCAGTGAGTCAGCTCACATCTTAGTCAGTCCCACAACCAAAATTTTACCGTTTAAGCCTAAGAGCCAATGCCAAATTCTCCAGTTGTATTTGCAGGAAAAGGGGTACTCGTTTCTGGATGGACAAAACTGTGTGTCTTTCTCTATGTCTCAAATTTTCTAAACACTCTCTGCAAACAATAATTTTTATTACCCACAAAATGAGTAAGGCACTGTCCAAAAGTAGGCTAGGCCCGACAAAACAAAACTATACCGGGAAAACAAAATAATTTGAGTTTCTGTCTATGACTACCGTAGCCCTATGACACTTATTAGATATATATAACATTGTCATCACAGCCGTATCATGCCTATGTGAGATACTAACCCTGAACACGACATGGATAGCTTGTGGTTGATCGACATCGACCAAGCCTTCTCATAGCTGTCGGTTGGGCGTTAATGAACACCACATTGATTGCTGGTGGTTGTTTATCTTCCTTACAACTATCTCTAAATATCTGAAGGCTAGATTGTTTTAAACCAGCATCAAATAAACAGAGTTCATTACGAGAAGGAAGGTGATCAAGTTGCTGCTCATCAGTTTCAGTTTCACTGCTTCTTGTCCACATGGCGATATTGGTTTGGGTTGGGGGGTTTCTCTAAAGCATATTCCTGAGGTGTTGGATGAGCATTATCCTGGTCTACCCTTGCTATTAGTCGTAGACTGTTATGGCTCTGGTGGGATTTTAACGCTCAGCCAAGTCTCCTTGTTTACAGCTTAATGGTATTCATTTTTCGAATGGCCGGCGAGGGTGGTGGGAACTTGCAGAAACAAAAACCTGAGGCCATTCAATATCCCCAGAACGTGCTGGAATTTTTCTAGAAAATGTTTTTTTTTGTTTTATATATTTACACACTTCAACGTTTTGTTTCATATATCTGACTTACACAGTTCAGCGTTTTGTTTTATATATCCGACTTACACAGTTCAGCGTTTTGAGGTTATCTGTTATTTGGACTTTCTCAAACACCACTTACTCCACAACTTTCGTCATCTGCAAAGGCTGTGCTTAGGATCTTCGGTAGTTTTCTAGTTTTGAAATGGACCTATCATGTTTTTACTACATTAATTTGCAGCTATGAGTAGTTGGATTTCAAACCAAAACTAATGATAGGAGATGACCTGACATTGAAGTCTGACCTGCACAGCATGTCGTCTCATGGAAACAGCTAGCTTGGGATGTTAGCATACATTTCTTATTTTGCCATTAAATTCACATTGCGAGGCCTAATATATAATTCCTTAAGTGATTAAAGACTTCCTCCTTGATCGTAGTAAGACCAATCATATTCTTTCCCTGCGAATCACTTATCTCCTTATTCATGTTCTTGTTTAGTATTTCTTTAGCCTGATTATGAAAAAAAGAAGTATTCTCATCATTATCCCTAAGCTATAAATCCATGGATTTGAGGCGCCATACCTATTGTTCTTTCCTACAGGAAACCAACAACTACAGGTTTAACATTTTTTTTTCCTTACAAAATTTCACTTGTAATTTCCACCTTTTCCATTTCTTCTTGAAGATTGCCCAAATTGGGTTGGATTTATTTCCTTCTCGAGTCACGAGATTGAAACTCAGTTTGGACCTGTAGTGCTCTGTACATTTGGTTTGGATCAAAGCTGGAGGCATTCCTAAACATGCTAAGATGCTAAACACGCTCTCAACCTACTGGGTTAGATTGAGATCGCTACATGTGAAACATACTGCGTTGTCAAGTGTATCATCCTTCTATGGAGAATGATTGGGACCTGCAGCCTCGACCTATTGTAGCCAAACCAACTCCAATATTGTTTCCTAGGTTCTCCCTTGTTTATTATGCTTTCCAAGTTCTGTAGTTATTTTCGTCGTAGGTGTATCAACTATGCCATTATTTTAAATTTGGGGAATCGTAATTGACATATTGGATTTTGGTTTCTGTTTTTTTTTTTTATTTGATGCGTTGTGCACTATGGTGAATCGTGGACTCCATTGCGGGTACGCTCAGATAAGCGATCTATATTTTTTTTTTGAAGCACAAAATGACCTAAACATTGCCCATCCACCTCTTGATGTGCTTGCTGAGGGCTAAGTTGCACTTCTGGTTTTGTTAAGAACCTAAACCAGTGAAAAGTACGCGTTTGGTTATTTCGCTATGCCACTCTCGTAAGCGCTTAGCCATTTTCTATGCTCACTGGTCCACTTTCTCCGATACTCTATCGCTTTCGAGCTTAGTGCACGCATGGTTTTGCATCTTCTCTCCCCTGGAATACTACCTGGTTTCTTAAATTCTGAGATTTTCTTTAATTTTTTTATTCTCGTGGGTGTGTTTATTTATTTATCCCTTTGTAGACATCATTTAAGGGTGGCAGGATACGTTTGGAAGTGCTTCTACTATTGGGCTGCGCCAAAATGGCAATGGTTCTACCATGAATTGATTGTAGTGCATGATATATTCTGGGTTCATCTCTAGGCCTATTGTAGTGTTGGACTGATGGCCTGACATTCTCCTTGGAGATCTACGCCAAAATAACTAAAAAAAACAAAATACAGCAAAATCAGAGATGGACTACAGATTCGAAATGATGCTAGAGTTTGAACTTTTATATCTGCTTTGTTGGATCTTAAATCTTTGATATATCAGTTGTGTATACAGGTTCATAGAAAGTTGTTTGAATATACAAGGGGTAGTAGCAATGGTCGTGATAAAGGTTGTTTTAATATCTCCTACATTAGTTTTGATAGACTTATAATAGAGGCCTTCCTAGTGTCGAGTTTCATAGATTCGATCCAATACCACCTTTAAAACTATCGGGATCATGACATTTTAACTAGCTTCATAATTGTTGGATTATTGGCCTGAAATTACTCGACACTAAATAAACCAATTTTCTTTGTTGAGAAAGAGCGAAGTACAATGCATTCTTTATAGAGTAATACCCTAAAGGTAAGTATATTTTCTGATCTATTTGACCCTATTAATTGGAAATATGACCATTCCAGCTCAATGGTCCTGGTTTCTGCGTTTTTTTTTTCTAGAAGTTGATTTACTCTTTACTTCATTGCTATCATGAATTTTTCCAGAGTTTGCAAGGGATTAGTGAATGCATTGTGCAACAATGTCGTAGGAGTGATATTTCTCGAACTTCCAAGTATTATTCTACAAATTTTAACCCGCCCAAAAAAAACTGAGAATGCCATTTTTACTTCTTGAGTGACTTTAACAATCAACTAGTTTGAACATGAAAACCCCTCTTTTGGTTTATGTCATGATACATTCTATATCTATGCATATCAATCCATATTTCATTTATTTGTTTCGTTATCATATATATGTATATGTTTTTTTTTTTTTATGTGCACTCATTGGTTATCAAGTTGAGAAAGAAAAGGAAAACAAAAACAAAAACAAAATTGAAAATATAAATATTTATTTATTTTCTAAATGTTATTCATATTCTGGTTGTGCAGGTACCTTGGAAGCTCACTAAGGCTGGAAGTCGAGTAGGTAACCTCTCACGTATTTTCTAGTCAGCGAGGACTACATGAAGCATGAATAGGCTTTAGGTTCAAGAGTCCGAACAAGGGCTCTGATACCAAATGTAGTGCTCCATATTTTTCAACAGATATTTTTCAACAGAGCATAAGGTCGATTTATCTGTTACTTTTCTATGTATTAATCTTATTCTGAACCTAGTGCAATAAATTTTTAATAAAATTTTTATGCTTTCAAGTGAAATTTAGTATCCTATTTGGTCTTTCACAATCAGACATACATATGTAAAATAAACTAACATATCAAGATTTTCAGCAAAAAAACAATGTGTTTCAGCATAATAATCAAGTAAATAACAAGGTATATGTATGTTTCAGAGTACGTTTTGTTTCAGCACAATAATCAAATAAAATAAATAACAAGGAACTTACATGATGCTGATGCTAGTAGATCCCTTAGCCATTAGATCCCTTTGCCAACCAAAATGATGTATCCACCCTGCCAACCAGCTATTATCTTGCTGGCCCTTGGAAATCAAAGGATTTCCAAGCCCACGAGCCCACGAACCGATAATCCCGAGAGCAGCATTTCCTTTGTTCTCAAATCCTTTCTATGCTCTCAAATCCTTTATCCACTTAGAACACAGAACTGTACTCATTTACCTTCAAATTCTCTCCCAATATAATCTCCCCCAAAAATCCCCATACCTTCTCCTCCCTTCACTCCCCCCTAAATACCTTTCTTTCCTCGAGAAGACTTGAGGCTTACTCCACCGCCCCAAATTCCCTCTCTCGAGCCCTTCAATCATTAAATCCCTTCACTTTTACATTCATACAAGTTACAATATAATAATATATTTAATGTACTCATAATTAAATGTACTTACAGTAAATTTATTGCACTTTAATTGTTCGATGGTAAGTATTTATTATGGTAGGAGCTATTACCTAAGGATTCTATATTCGAGATCTCTTTTAATAATTGTCCGTTCATTCACCATATTTGCACTTAGTGTTTTTAGAATAAAATAATACAATAATGTGCATTCTAGTTTGACTTTTCAGTTTGGGACAAGGTATGTCTTGATGGTTTATCAATCCGACAAGATAAATTGTCATGTAACTTAAACTCTAAGACTCATATTGAATAAATAAATAATATTTAAAACCTATTCAATCACATCACATCCATTCAAGAATGATTAGACTATTATGGGTAACTTTTGAAATGGAAATAATTACACATTAATAATTTATAAATCAATATTTTAAATCTTACTTATATTGCAATTGTTACAATAGGGATATTAATATTACTAGAATATTATTAATTAAGTAATAATAATAATAATAATTAAATCACCATTTAACAATAATAAATGGTGAATTAATAAGAATATTTTTTTAATTATTTGTTACATCAACATCATATCCTTGTTATTATAAACAAGGCTCTCTTGAGGGCTTAAGCAATTTTACTAATTAATTAGACAATACCATTACCCTATTCATAACAGTTCTCGTATGACAATGCTAACTGACGACACTTGTATTAATTGCTTATTACAATGTTTTCAAATCATGGCTAATTTACTAATTTACACATCCAAAACGTAACCATTCATTTCCTAAGTTGATTGATGTATCCTTAACTGAGTTATCTATGACATTTATACTACTATTCAAGCGTGACAAGTATGTTATACACACGTACTATTGTACATGTACAAGGTGTGCATGCATGGCCAGTGTATGCACATGTCGGATATGTACTATAAACAAACCCTATCCCACCTATGCATACCTGCTAACTAATAATAGTATTTACCCCCATGAAGAAGAGAAAGCATAATATATAGTATAATTACTAACATCCTCGGTTATTTAATAGTTAACCCTTTACGATTTCACATCATTGTATTTATGTTTACATAGTTTAATCAATCAAGTACAAGGAAGGGTACCTACTACCACTAACTCAGAATCAAGGAATATCCAACCCTCAACAGTACTAACTAACATATCCTCCCATCATAACCTACGTCCCACATCCTCCCTATCCTTCCTCTGCTAGTACAAAAGTGGATGTCGGACTCACCGGCCTAACCACATAGAACCTGAGAGCGATAGCGTCGGCTAAACAACGGACCTATCCTCTCCTAGCAGGCATCCGACCGTCGTCATCACAACAACATGGGGAGCATGTCTCAGCACGGCCCTCCCACAACCCCGGGTATCATGGAAACATAGGGTGGGAAACACATCCATCCCTCTCAACATACTGGGCCTACGCCCTTATCAACTCATACTTTGCTGCTATCGAGATTATCGGTTTGTGTCATCGTATCATCAATTTTGGTTGCTAAGGTTTACTGCATGGAAAGGTTCTTATCCCATATATCAGATCAAGTATCCGGCTATCCCATAGCCCTTGTATCCTGTAGGTTAGTATTTTGCAAAATACACATTTTATAACAAGCATTTCCCTTAGATCGCTAATTGATCCATATCATCAACATCATTTTATTTCACATCACAATTTTAGCTCATCATAGGTATGCATGCCATATAATAATTCAATAAATTTCTTCATAGGATGGCATCCACGTACAACACCATAGATTTCACATTCCATCAATGAAAACGTTAACACATATATTGTCATCATAAAAGCAATGAATCTCATGATAATCATAACCTATTAACTGCATGGACATAGTAAGATCATAATATCATAACATCATATTCATATTGATAGCATAACATAGTAACGACATACACATGGTAGCAACATATAATCGGGTGTATCGTGTCATAAGTATAGTTTACTCAGTCTAGTTAAGTCCAACAGATAATAAGAAGATAAAGCTCAATGTCTCACGGATAAACCTATCTAGTCAAAATATGGGGCGTTACAATTAATATGTGATGTAGAAATAGGTTAGCGTAGGTGTGTGAGAGTAGATATCTTAATGTATGTGAGTGATTTATGTGTGAATTATTTGCTTGGTGTCACATAGGACTGTGGTGAGCCGAGCCATAAAGGAGCTACCAAAATTGTTGCAGAGGAGGTGGATCTCACAAAGAGAATTCATTATGGGTGATATCGTTTTGTGCAGATTATTATTTTTTATCTAGTTGCTTAGATATGCATGTGACCGGTGAAGACATCATTGTATCATGATCTAAGTTGATAAACATTTAGCTCTGCTAGCCGAGGAGAACAAAGCTGCAAATTTTTATGTCATTTGCTTGTTAACTGTGAATTGCTTTAATTCAGTGCATGGGGTTTGCAATTTTCATTTTCTTCAATGAATCTGTGGAAGATGCGATATGTTGAGTTTCTTGGACCAGAGATTACTTTTGCTGCCAACGTGGACAGATTTGTCAATAAAGGACAAATCGTTGTGGCAAAAGCGTCTCGCTTGGTGAAGGAGACTGTGTCTAGTTGAAAGCATGGCGGATGAAAATTGATTGTTTAGAAACCTTCGACTCAGTTGTGGTATTTCTTTAGTCATGATGATCTATGTTTGAAAATCATTGTTTTATGGATAACCCCTTATATTGTTTTAAAGTGGTGATAGTGTTTCTTAATCTTATTGGAAATGGCAGGCCACAACATATGTGTTAATTAGAGAAGTGGTGTAGGATACTTTGATAAGAACAAAATAATTCTGCTAATGCTATGGAACCTGAAACCCTTGACTTCCCACAAGATGGAACCGAGGCCAACGAAGTTAATGAAGCCAAAGACGATGGTGACATAGCTTCCCGAGATTCCCTAGTTTAGGGTTTGCTCATGAATGGTATTGCTACTGGTAATGGGGAAGTTGTGGTTGTTGAGAAAGAGCCCTTGCTCTCACGTAAAACCTTGGAGGATGCGGATACTCTCTTTCAAAAGGGCTGCCATGGATTGAAAGCTGATGAACTTGTCGATGTGGTTGATTTTCCGAGCTTGTGCACTGGAAATCAGGTTTGTGAAAGCAAACATTTTCATTTTTTTCCCCAAAAGATCACTTTACAGTTTTCTATTTATGAATTTGAATTCTTGTGCTTTTCCTAGCATTTTGGGTTTACTATTTGTGTTGATTTAATTTTCAAAGCTCACAGGTCCTTTGAAATAAAAAATGATATAGATTCATAATCATAATGAAACTAACAAAGAAAGGCCCCTAAAAAGACCTAACCAATCTCGTAAAATATGGATAAGATCGTCAATCCCTAGCAAGGATTTTGGAGGAGCTATATGAATGAACCTCACTTTTTGGACAATTTGCATGGATTGAAATAAATTGTCACCCAAGCAAATTCGGAAGAACCAACCTCGGTACTATTAGAAATAATAATCTCTTCAGTCTAGTCTTAGTTACGCAATTTGTCAATAGTTACATCGTTATTAAGTTGTTAGTTTGTTAACGGTTTCTTGATTGAACTGTCAGTTTTCTAATGCTTAAATACCATCTAATGCAAACTAGAGAGCAACGTTTTTGCTGCGTCCATTTTCTGTGCATGCCTGTTTCATTTCTGTCTTAAGTTTTTACATGGTATCAGAGCCATTCAGTTGCCATTTGTTGAAGACTCGCTTGAATGCAGAAGTAAAGTCTGCTATTAAGTTGGTTGCAACGAGTTCGTTGGTTTGTTGAAGTCATTTCGTTGAAGCCAGCATACTCAGAGTTGGCTGAGTTGTCAAAAGACAGAAACCATCAATGAGAAGAACCAAACACAGAGTTGTTGAAGCCAATTGCACGCAGTCAGCAGAACCAGACAGTCAGCAGAACCAGAAATCAAAATTCGTTTTTGTTTGAGAGGTAAAAATATTGGTTCTTATTAATTTTCTGAAGAATGGCTTTATCTAATATTTCTGTCCAAATGCCTACATTAGTTGGATCAAATTATGACTCTTGGAGTGTGAGAATACAAGTTGTTTTGCAAGGTCAAGGATGTTGTGATTGTATTGAGTCTGAGTTTACACAACCTGATGTAGCTGCTATTGCTGCTACGATTGCTGCACAAAAACATAAATTAGAGGAACAGAAACAAAAAGAAGGAAAAGCTAAATCCTGTCTTTTAAATACTATAGATGATTCTATATTTCCAGAAGTTGTTGGTGCAAAGAATGCTAAAGAAATTTGGGATATTCTTAGCTTGTCATATCAGGGTAATGCAAAAGTAAAACTTGTGAGATTACAAACCCTAAAGACTCAATTTGAAATGCTCAAAATGACTACATCACATAGTGTTGATAAGTTTATGACAAAAGTTATGGGTATTGTGAATTTTCTTAGGATTAACGGTGAAAAGATACAAGATGAGAGGATTGTCAAGAGAAATTTCTTAGGAGTTTACCAAAGAAGTTTGAAATGGTTGTGACTGCTCTTCTTGAATCTAAAGATTTGACTAAATTTGCTGTAGAAGAATTAACTGGTTCTTTGTTGTCACATGAAGAAAGAATTAATTTGGAAGTTGGTAATTTAGAACATGCATTTCAGTCTAAAGTTTTCATGGATAGTGAGGCAGAGGTAGAGGTTTTCGAGGAAGAAAAGGAAGAGGTAGAGGACATTTTCAGTCAAGAGGAGACAAACTAGAACTGCCGCCAGAGCCACCTCGACAAGAACATGGTAAAAAAAATGGATAGATAAGTCAGCAATCCAATGTCATTATGGCAAAAAGTATGGTCATATTATGAGTGAATGTAGAAAGTTGCAATATAAGAATAGAGCTAATATCTCGAATAGAGCTAATATCTCTAACACTGAAGGTGAAACATCTGAAGCTTTATTTCTTTCTTGTCAAGTTACTGAGCAAATTTATAACAAGCACATTTGGTTGCTTGATAGTGGGTGTAGCAATCATATGACCAGTCAAACTGATTGTTTTTGTAAACTTAATACATCCATCACTTCTACAATTAGTTTGGGAGATGATCATCAAATTAAAGCTTCAGGAAAAGGTGTTGTGCCCGTATTAACCAAACATAATATTGTGCTAAATATTTATGATGTTTATCGTGTAGACAATCTCGAGCATAATTTGTTTAGTTTGGGACATTTATTGGCACATGGTTATGATGTTAATTTCCATGATGGTTATTGCATGATCTTTGATCCAACTGGAAAATTTGTTGCAAAAATTTATATGACGAAGAACAGATTGTTTCCTTTAGAAATGAGAAGTGGGAATATGTTTGCGTATAATGTTTCATGTTCCAATGAATCTAATTTATGGCATTGTCGCTATGGTCATTTACCATTTAAAAGTATGAGTTTGTTACAAAGACAATCTATGGTGCAAGAATTTCCTTCTTTGGTTGGTCAAATCTCTTCTTGTGAAAGTTCCATTAAAGGAAAACATCAGCGTGACAGTTTTCCAATGGCCTCTTATAGAGCTAAAGATCGCTTAGAGTTAGTACACACAGACTTATGTGGACCTATGCAAAGAGAGTCACTTGGTGGAACTTTTTATTTCTTGACTTTTATTGATGATTTTAGCAGGGAAGTTTGGGTTTATTTTCTCAAACACAAGTCTGAGACCTTTACTAAGTTCAAGGAATTTAAAGATGGAGAAGAAAAACAAAGTGGCAAATTTGTCAAAGTATTACGGTCAGATGGAGGAGGAGAGTACGATTCCAAAGATCTTGTTGATTTTGGTAAACAAAAATGTATTAAGAAGCAGACAACTACTAGATATACTCTACAACCGAATGGAGTAGCAGAAAGAAAAAATCAAACCATCATGAACATGGCTAGAAGTTTACTTACAGCAAGAAATTTGTCCAAAGATTTTTGGGCTGAAGCAGTTGCATGTTCTGTATACATATTGAATAGATCACTAACTTCCAGTGTTCAAGGTAAAGTACCAGAAGAAACATGGAGTGAAACTAAGGTAAATGTATCTCATTTCAGAGTTTTTGGATGCATTGCTTTCGCTCATGTACCTGAAGAACTTAGAGAGAAGCTTGATGATAGAAGTGAGAAGTCAATTTTTGTAGGCTATAGTGAACAATCCAAAGCATATCGTTTGTATAATCATATCACCAAGAAATTTCTGATAAGTAGAGATGTTAAATTTTTGGAAGATACCTCATGGAATGAAGTGCAAAAAGATACTTGTCACAATCCATTTGTTGTATTTGATGAACATCAAGCATATTCATAACATATTCCAAGATTGCAAGTTCAAAATGAAAACAGTTCTTCATCTAGCAGTGATTCTGATTATGACAGTAGACATCAAAAAATGAAAAGTTTGAAAGATATTTATGAGCAAGATGATAATAATGTAGCACAATTTGCTTTGATTTCATATGAGCCTACTTGTTTTGAAGAAGCCACAAAGCAAAAAGAATGGGTAGATGCAATGAATAATGAAATTGATGCTATTGAATGAAACAAGACATGGTATTTGGTTGATATTCTAGCAGATAAAAACATTATTGGTGTTAAGTGGGTTTATAAAATTAAATTGAATGAAAAAGGAGAGATTGATAAGTACAAAGCAAGGTTAGTTGCCAAAGGTTTTTCACAACAACCTGGCATAGACTATGATGAAACTTTTGCACCTGTTGCAAGATTAGATACGGTTCGTTTTGTTTTGGCCATTGCAGCACAAAACAAGTGGCCTATTTATCAAATGGATGTAAAGTCTGCTTTCCTAAATGGAATACGAAATGAAGAAGTATATGTGCATCAACCATCTGGTTTTGAAATCAAAGGACAAGAACACAAAGTATATAAATTAAAGAAAGAATTGTATGGTTTGAAGCAAGCTCCAAGATCTTGGTACTTGACATAATTGATCGTTATTTACTCAATGATGGTTTCAAGCGAAGCAAAAACGAGCCTACTTTGTATATGAAGACAAATCCACAAGGTAAAATTCTCATCTTATGTCTTTATGTTGATGACATGATCTATACAGGGAACATGCTCTTAGATGAATTTAAAGAAGCAATGAAAAAAGAGTTTGAGATGACAGATCTTGGTTTAATGAAGTATTTCTTAGGCATTGAAGTGGAACAATCTGATCATGGTATTTTTGTCAGTCAACATAAGTATGCTAAAGATGTTTTAAAGAAATTGAAGATGGAAAAGTGTAAACGAGCAGATACTCCTATTGCATTTGGTACTAAGTTAAGCAAAGAAGATGTTGGGTCAGAAGTTAATTCTACATTGTATAAACAACTTGTTGGAAGTCTTATATATCTTACTGCTACTGGGCCTGATATAGCATATGTAGCAAGTTTTATTTTGAAAGGTTTATGGAATTTCCTAAGGATTCACATTGGAAAGTTGGAAAGAGGATTTTAAGTATCTTCTACTTTTTATAAGTTAATAAAAAGTAGAAGATACTTAATTTAAAGAAAATTGAGGTTGGACATCATTTTACTTTCGTATGATAAATTAATTATTCTTCACATTTTACTTCCGTATGATAAATTAATTCTTCTTCACATTTCACAAATTAATATTTATAGAAACATTATAATAAATTTGTTAGTTTAATTTTATATTCAATTTATTAATATTTAGAGATAAACATTATAATAAATTTGTTAGTTTTATTTTATATTCAATTTTATAATCTAATTAGTTTTTAGTAGAGACAAAAAATTATAATATATTTGATATTTTTATTTTCCTTATATTTAAATATTAAAATGATATTAAAAAAAATAAAATTATAGTAATAGGAAACAAAATTAGGTTTAATTTCTTCTTCACATATATGTTAATTTGGATAGATTAATAAGTGTGTGATAGATAACATGGATCTAATTTTTAAACTTTAACTATTTTAAGGTAATAATAATAAAAGTTCAAGAAATTAAAACAATTTATTTATTTATTAAAGTTATATTTGCAACAATATTTTTTAAATAAAGTATGATACATATCTTCAAGCATTGTTAAATGATCTCCGAAGGTTAAGAATTATAGTGGTACATAATATTGGGAAAGTTTTTCACATGTTGGATCGTAAAAAAAACTAACAATGCTTGTACAATTAGTTATCGAGGAAATGTATGAGGCACCAAGTTGGGATTTTTTATGGGAGAACTGTTTTTTCTAATGTTTATAAAGTGATTCATGTTTCCAGTAATATACAAGAAAAACATGAACGTTACAAAAAAGGTGTTGAGAGGACACCACAAGCTATCATGAGAAGGCACAAAGTCTATCCAATCAAAATTGGCCATGGAGGGCAAACAAAATTAAATAGTCATAAATCCCAAGGTAAAAAACAATAAACACATAAACAAGCAAGCTATCAAACCAAAGTAAACAAACTGATCAAGATGTTGTAGGAATCAAACTCATGCCAAGAGGAATATCTTTGTCCTCCATATTAAGTCTCCATCTTTTAGTGGTTCTTAAGATAAACCACTGTGGGCTTCTATTCATCGTTTCCCAGCTTGGATTATTTGGATTGGATTCTTGGAAATGGGAAAAGGAACAATGAGAAACTTATTGGTCCATTGGAACTTTGGGGTTCTTGCTTAGCGCTAATTCCTCCCATTCCGTGAGGTTCTCTTACAATGCAACTTGATCTATGTTGTTATTATTGGTTAGTTGAAGCTTGAGAGTGTGTAGAGTGGGTAGTAGAGTGCCCTCTAGGTGGTACCTTGATCATGGTGCAAAGTGCAATAGTCTAGTAGTCCATAAGCTCATGTAGGTGGGTTAATTCCATGACCTTTGTGACATTCCATGGACCTTCCATGTACCTTCCATGTATACATTTATATCTACAATAGTAGATGGGCACATAGCGGAGACTCATCTTATTATGAAAAATCTATTTTTATGAGAGTTGGTAATTAGAGATTAATTTCTTATATTTATCCAAAGATGATATATCAATTCTCATGAAGTGATATGCTATGTGAAAATGTACATCCCAAGGGAGAGAATATCCCAAATGGAAAACCTTCCAGAAGATATTGGATGGGAGCAATGAGTGAAAAAAGTTAAAATCTCATGCCTAGGTTGATTGGGCATAATTACAAAATTAGAACAATTGTTTTAAGGTTTTGTCCTTATAACATAGTGTTACTTTAGAGTGAGAAATTCCTAGGTATTTCAATAAATTTTGTAGGGTAGGTGTTGATTCCATTTCCCTAACTAGAAAAAGAGTAAATATGTAAAGGTCATCCATATGAGGAATAGGAAGTGATCTCTTTATTTTTGAAAGAGGTGATCCTTCTCTAAGTCTTTAAAGAGTTGAGAAGCTCATGTAGGTGGGATAATGCCATCTTTGTGACCTTTCATGTTTGCATCTAGATATACAATAGTAGATCGACACATGGTAGAGACTCCTCTTATTGGGTAAAATCAATGTTTTGATGAGAGTTGATAATTAGAAACTTAATTTCTTATTATCCAAATATGATATAATATATCAATTGTCATCAAGTGATATATTGTGTGAAGATATACATCCTAAGGGAGAGGATATCCCAAAAGGGAAACCTTCGAGGAGATATTGGATGGGAGCAATGAGTGAAAAAATGAAAATCCCATGCCTAGGTTGATTGGGAATAATTACAAAATTAGAACAAGTGTTTTAAGGTTTCGCTCTTGCAACATAGTGTGCCTTTAGGGTGAGAAATTCCTAGTTATTTCAAGAAATTCCATAGGGGCAGGTGTTGATTCCATTTACCTAACTAGAAAAGGAGTAAATGTTATAACCAAATTTGTCACTTCTCCGTCTCTGATGTCACTTACATGTTTTGGTCGTATGACGACACTTGCATGATGACACTTCATGAGGTTACTGTGAGTCACACAAAAGGACATTAGGTATGGAAGAGCCATATTTGGGACCTCAGTAGGATGGAATTACCTCATTCATGGTCCATTTGATAGTTAGGGAGCTTATGAGCAAATTTGGAGGCCAAAACTTCTCCTAAAAAACCCTAAAAATGACTGTTTTGTACCATTTTCCTACCCACATGCAGGTTCCATATGGCTCACCTGCATGTTATACGCACCTTTCTCTAGTGTTCACCAGCGTGTTCCTCATAAAATACTCAAAAATAAAACAATTCTCAAAAAATGGGTGGTTTGGGTGGTTTTCAGAACCATCTCCTTAGTTGTAACTACTTCCTCCTCGACCCTACCTTCTTCCTTTGGTATATAAGAGAGGGAGAGGGGACCATGGAGGTGTCTTAGCGCATTGTAATGTTATGTTGGAGAAATTTTGACTCGCATCCCCCTCACTTGTGCCCTAGTTTCCATCTAACCCTAATGCATTGCTTGGAGGTTGGGATTCTTGGAGGAGAGAAGTAGGAGATCCAAAATTGAAGGTTTCATGAGGTGACTTGATTGAAGGAAGGTATTATGTACTTGGTTCATTCATTAATAAAATATTAGACATTATTCCCTTTCCAAATCACTGTGTGCATGTATATAGGATATAAAGTGGATTTGTATTGGAGAAAACTCACTATGGCTTGGGGGACCACTACAAACAGCTGACTACAAGAAATTAACTCAATTATCAGAGCTATGCTATTATAAATGACAATGCTAAGATAATGGAGAATGTAACCAACCTCAATCCAAACGTTTGATGTAGATCCCCATTGGAGCTTTCAATCCGTGCACTTGAATCTGCAAATTAGTCTTGAAAACCAATATACAACAAGTACATATAATATATAAACGACATTAACATCATCAATAGCAATGGTCCATGATATTATAAGTAAATGCAACCCAATGTAGAATAAACAACATTCACAACATTAATGGACGAGAATATGAGTATTTCTATTAATAAACAAGAAGAAGTACAATGTGATACGACCTCTTGCCGGCAACCAATCTGAACCGATATCTGGATCAATCCACTTGTGCCTCCACCACTTCAATCCTCCATGAATGGCAAACTCAAACTATGGTAGGAGTTTGGAAGGTGAACATAAAGGGTTCACAACTACAAGGATCAATGAGTGTAGACTCAAGATAGGGCAAAAATCCAATAGAGTTCTCTTGCTCTTCTTTCTCCTCCTGTCCATAAGTGATATGTGCTCAATATATAGTCCTCCCAAAGGTAAGTGAAAGGACACATCGAGGCGTTTCTTGGGCAGATGGAGGGTAAAAGGTCACCCAATAACCGCTTTTTGGGATTAAAAAGTAATTAACTAGTGATTTTAACCATTTTACTTAATACCCGCGGGCTATAGCGATGCATCTCGCGGGTACGCTTGTTATAATGATGCAGCAAGAGGGTAAGAAGAAAAATGAGGAAATAGTGTGTCTAAAGGATATAAAGTGGATCTGAGTCAGTGAAATGGATCCTACAGGACAAAGAATGCTGATGCTCACAAGGTGGAAAATTACGTTGTAACAAATCCCTAGTTTCCATCTAACCCTAATGCATTGCTTGGAGGTTGGGATTCTTGAAGGAGAGAAGCAGGGGATCCAGAATTGAAGGTTTCATGAGGTGACTTGATTGAAGGAAGGTATTATGTACTTGGTTCATTCATTAATACAAGATTAGACATTATTCCCTTTCCAAATCACTGTGTGCATGTATATCTCAATTTTGATTACTTGTTGATGTTTAGTAGATCAATACTTTATGTTCTTTTGAATATCAATATCAATATTCTATTTGTAGTCAAATTGGTTTGAAGAAGGTCATGAAGTGGTTTTGCAGGTTCCTTGATTGGAGAGCAAGAGGAGGACTCGAGGAGAGGTTTGGATCAACCTTCAGTTGTAAGGTACGCATCGTCCTAAACCCTAGACCTTTTGCTAAATTGTCGTATTTACAAAACCTTAGATGTCTCTCTGTCAACCCTAGTACATTGGTGGCCTCACCCCTGCCATTTGAAACTTTTTCCTAACAACAGTAAATATTCAAAGGTAATCCATACGAGGAATAAGAACTGATCTCTTTCTTTCTAAAAGAGGTGATCCTTTTACCATCCCTTTCTGCTGCAACAACTTGAGACCACCAAAGTGAAGATGTCCATATCTGAAACGCCATACCCAATAATCATCCATGCATGTGGATTTTTGATCAAAAGAGGTTACCTTGCTGCTACAATTCATGACTAGTGGATACATCATGTTCCTAGTCACTTGTACTTTGATGATAAACTATATATTTGGGGGTATGTCATAGATTTTGCAGCGTGATCCATCAAAGACAAGTCTATATTTCTTTCCAGTAAGTTTCCCAATGCTAAGTAGATTATGCTTTAATCCCGGAGCATAATATACATATGTGATTGTCTTTTGTTGGCCTTGTTTGGTCAGAATGTTGACCACTCCTTTGCCAAGAACTGGAACTACCTCACCCATGCCGAATTTTACCTTTGTCTTCAGTGATGCATCTAGGTCTGCAATTAGACCTCTATAACCTGTCATATGGTTACTGCATTTACTATCTAAAATCAAAAGTCCGTTTGGGATTTAGTGTGCAACATGACATGTAAGAAATAACATATCTTCTTTATTCTCAGAGGTATTAGTCACATTAGCATTCTGTTTTTCCCGATCAGACTTTTTCTTTCTACATTCATTAGCATAATCGCCAAATTTATTGCAATAATAACTCTTAACATTAGATTTATCTTACCTTTTTTTGTCGTAGTTCCCACCTTCATGGTTATGATCGTGATCTTGATAATCCTTGCCATTACTTCAGCCACCTCTGCCTCTTCCTCTTGATCCTCCTATGCCTCTACCTCTTCCTCTACCTTTTGAGAATGAGACTTATGCTTTGAAAGAATTCTCCAGAGAGGACTCTTCATTCCTGTTTATTCTATATTCATATGATAGAAGTGGTCCAGTCAACTCGTCTATAGAGAGAGTACTCATTTAGGGAGCTTATTTGTAGTACAACCCAATGATTTTCCTCATGAAGGCTAAATCATTGAGTTTGGGAGGCCAAAAAACCATTGAACATGATTATTAATGTTTGATGTATGATATAGGTGAAATTTTCCATTTGTGGCCCAAGGAAAGTGCCAAAGTTTTCAATTTCTCGACAAATTACCAATAGAAGTTAAATTGTTGGGTTGGGAAGGTTGGTACAATCCAAACCTAGATTTTTTTTCTTAGTTAGCTCCAAATCTAGTAGTTTCCCACATAGAAGAAAATCACTCACTTCACGAGGTTGTTTGATATCTAAAGTGAATAATTGAACATTAGGGATTCAACTCAACTATTCATCGTTTTTCCTCTGATAGCTTGGTTGTTTCTTCCACATAACGGAGCCATGAACATTATTGGTGGAACCATGAGCACTATTGGTGGAGCCATGAGCTCTATTTATGAAACCATGAGCATTATTGGTGTGTCATGTCCCCACCCATCATACCGGTGCAATGGAGGGGATCATGATACTAAAATTGGGCAATTAGCCCTATAATCACTAAAAAATGTCCTCATAACATAAAAGACAAGCATGCAAATGTGGAAATCTAAGGTAACACTACGGAAGTAAAACATGTGCAGAATTAACACACACCCAGCATTTTCATGAAAGAATAAACATTCATATGGAGTGAAGATGGACATATGGGATAGCATAGATATTTGCAACACACAGCAGGGTTAGAAATCTATCACACGTCCATCATGCATTCAAGACATTCAAGTTGTTCATGTCATAGGCATATTGTAATTAATCATAGCAGAATTAAAGTCATGTTACTATCTGGCATACAATTAGCATTTCATGATAGCCATTAAGGATATACATTGCAAAAATAGCAAATGAGAGTACTTATCTTAAAACAAAGTAGCCCTAAGCAAATGGCTATGCAACTGCAATGTTCCTCCCAACCATAGGCCAGTTGTGCTTATCAACCTCTTGATACAACTGCCACCCCCGAGCTGGGCATGATCTCTACAAGGAACCAGGGAACAGCAGACCCAAACATAGCCAAGCATACACCAAGATGAGCCAAGCCAATCTACAATTGGGTTTATCAGGCTCCTAGGAAATGGAAAGGAATAATTGCTAAGCTAGTGTGCTCAACCACAGAGCTAAGGATACCCCTCCCAGATCTATTCAGCTTGGCACTCACAATGCCTACACACCCAGCACAAGGAAGTATTCTCTTCACTGCCACACAGTCCCTCAAGCCATACCTTCCTTTCTAGTGCTCTCAGGGTGTGCATAGAAAAGTAGCCAAAGCCCTCTTGATCTTCTTGAGAGGTCACTCCCTCCACTAGGTTTATCAAGCCAATTCTGTCCACTACCAGTCCAAGTTTCTTACTCACAGGTTCAAATCCAAAACTGGATGCACTTAACAACAAAACCACAATTGTTGGGCATGAGGAAAACGTTTTCCACAGTGGAATGCATGAGATGGGGGTTTCAACTAACTCAGAAAAACGTGGGAACACACAAAAACGAAATGGGAAGATGGGGAATAACCTAGGGAAGCCAAATCCGTTTTTAGAAAAACGTCCTTGGACATTCGGGGGCAAAAACGACCTCCATACAGTCCCCAAATCGTGGCCCTTCTCTCCCAAGCTACTGTATATGCAAAAACGAACTTCCAGGCATGGAAAAATGCAGGATTTGGATGAAAAACGTGTAGGAAAAGACCCAGCTAGCTCCAACTGCGTGAGTGAGAGAAGACTGCCTATTCAGAATGGCTTTTGGGCACCATTTTGTGGGTGTTCTCTTGCCCAAGAGGCAAAAACATGAATTTCCAGGTTGATGGCTTGCCCATGCACCAAATTGGCTGCCATACTTCTTCATTCCCAAGGCATTAACTGCCTCAACCAATTTCTTGGAAGAATTAAATGATTGGGTCCATAACCCAAAATGGGTAGTTGGTGGTTTATGGGTTTCCTCATTGACACATGGATTAACACCATTGGCTCAAGGGTTTGAATAATTTCCCTCCCTATTCCTTGTAGAATCATGCCCCCATCTCTTTGTTGCATTGCATAGCTAGTTGTGGGTATTTTTCATTAAAATTCGTATTTACATGATGTCTTATTTACATCGTGCCCACCTAACAATAGAACCATAGGCATCTATTTTTTTAATTGCCGATACATAAAACGCTAAATCAATGGTGGGGCCTTGGCCTTGAGCTCCTCACCATGATTAAGTAACAATATTTACATCATTTACGATTTAATGCGAAGGGGGTAAAAATGGGGACGTGACATGGTGGAACCATGAGCTCTATTTATGGAACCATGAGCATTATTGGTGGAACCATGAGCATTGTTGGTGGAACCATGAGCTCTATTTATAGAATCATGAGAATTATTGGTGGAACCATGAGCTCTATTTATGGAACCATGAGCTATAGTTATGGAACCATGAACATTATTGGTGGAACCATGAGCACTGTCCGTGGAACCATGAGCTCTAGTTATGGAACCTTGATAATTGTTGGTGGAACCATGAGCATTGTTGGTGGAACCATGAGCTCTAATTATGGAACCATGAGAATTGTTGGTGGAACCATGAGCACTGTCTGTGGAACCATAAGATCTAGTTATGGAACCGTGACCATTGTTGGTCAAACCATGAGCTCTATTTATGGAACCATGAGAATTGTTGGGGGAACCATGAGATCTAGTTACGGAGCCATGAACATTATTGGTGGAACCATGAGAATTATTGGTGGAACCATGAGCTTTAGTTATGGAACCATGAAAATTATTGGTGGAACCATGAGCACTGTTTGTGGAACCATGAGCTCTATTTATGTTACCATGAGCATTGTTGGTGGAACTATGAGAACTGTTGGTGGAACCATGAGCTCTATTTATGGAACCATGAGAATTGTTGGGGGATCCATGAGAATTGTTGAGGGAACCATGAGAATTATTGGTGGAACCATGAGCTCTATTTATGGAACCATGAGCATTATTGGTGGAACCATGAGCTCTAGTTATGGAACCATGAACATTGTTGGTGGAACCATGAGTATTGTTGGTGGAACCATGATCTCTATTTATGGAACCATTAGAATTCAACCTTGATTAAATAAGATAAGTGACTAAATTTCATTTCAAATATCACATGGAACAATATCCACAAGTTTGTTTGAAATGATTTACATGTTTTTGTGTGTCCATTTTTTTACTTTTTCTAATTTGCAAAATCAATCTTACTTATTTGATTTGAGATTTGAGTGTATATTTGTTTATATGAAAATACATATACACCAATAATTCACTAAAATGAACATTATATTTCTAGTTTCATGTTATATTAGTAATTAATAACTAGTTAAATTTTTAAAGATAAATTATAAACTAAACATTGAAATTCATATTTTAATTAAAATAATAATAATAATATTTTATCGATCTTTAAAATTGAAAATGATAATAGCCATAGTATATATAGTTCTTTCTATGCAATATACTGAAATTCACAGATGGGTTGGTCTTTATCGAAGATTCTGGTCTTCGTGGTGGTGATGTCCTCTTGAATTTGAAGGTAGAGGCTCACGGTATCCCATGGATCCTTGATATGTTTGCATCATGCCCATATAGGTTTTGATTCAACATAGATTTCTTTCATCCCAACATGCTAACAAGGTCAAGGGTCTTCTTAGCCTATATGATATATTTTTTCCTCCTCATAATTTCCTAATTTTAAGTTCTTTCATCTTCATGAGTATTTGGGAAGCTTGGAGGAGGGTCGTAGGTTTGGTACATTGGAAAATGTTAGGTAGTATGTTTGGATGGGATTTGGACAAAAGTACAATATGGAGTTGGAAGAAAAAAGGCACTATTTTCCAACCTTCCAAGATTTCAAGCACAAATACTAAGTAGAAAGAATATTTTCTGCTAAAGAGACCTTTGGGATTCTACTACTCATACTTGGAAATCGTGGCATTCAATGGCTCAAGACTTTTCTTTGTCCTCTATAGACTGACCCACTTTGTCCAATAATGCTCATGGTTCCATAACTAGAGCTCATGGTTCCACCAACAATGCTCATGGTTCCACCAATAATGTTCATGGTTCCATAACTAGATCTCATGGTTTCATAACTAAAGCTCATGGTTCCCCCAACAATTCTCATGGTTCCATAAATAGAGCTCATGGTTCCACCAACAATGCTCATGGTTCCATAAATATAGCTCATGGTTACACCATGTGATATCCCCCTCTTTTTGCATCTTATTGTTTTGTAAATATGTCATATTTTGTAAATGGCCATGGTGAGGTGCTCAAGGCCAAGGCCCCACCAGAGGTCCTTGAGTAGATTGTAATTTATCTTTCCTAAGGTGTATTTGATGTTGATAACTTAGGAGACAAAAAGGTATACTACAATATGGGTAGGGAAAATTCATAAAGCTTAAAAAGAAGCTTAACCTATTAAAATTATTACATTAGTATGAATTATATATTAAGAAGCAGCTAAGTATTGATAAAATATTACTAGGCTATTATTGTATATATATATATATATATATATATATATATATATATATATATATATATAATTATTATGCTCTTGAGTCCTTCGAAGAAAAACTAATGCTCTTTTAATAAAGACACTTAGTGTCATAGAGGAACCCAATTATATGGGAAAACTTTTATTAAAAGTGACTAAAACGGATAAATTGATATAGTAAAGGACTATTGTATGACATTATGACGAGGACGTTTTCATATGACTTATTATGGTTATTTTTATTTTTTGTACTTTGGGAGAGAATATGGTTCTTTTATATATATGTGGATATATATAGAAGTTATGCAAGGAGTTTGTAATTGAAGTTAATCCTGTGGATGTTATAGTCAATTAAATTATTTATGTCTTTAATGATATTATGAAATAATTGTTCATAAATCATTTGATTATAAATTATTGGTAGCTCGAATTATACACATAATTATATAAGAAGATTGTTTTTAAGAAATAATTCCTTGGATGATATATTTTGTTAAATGTAGTTATTTATATCCTCGATTATAAATTTTAATTATAATCTATTAGTACTTCAAAATTATACACATACATCTCGTGGAAAGAATTGTAGCTTCTTTAACTATTGGAATATATAAAAAGAAGTTGTAATAATATATATATGAGTATTGTATAACGTGAATACATTTAATAAGAAGAAGATTCTTGGGTGAGTTGGGTGAGTTAGTGGAGTACTCGACTCAAAGTTCTTTGCTTTGACGCCACTTGTAAACATAGTAGAAGACTCTATATTTTAGACTGACGGTTGCAAATTTGGTTAAGTAAGATTCTCTTTCTGCCGAGTCCACTATGGACTCCCTCAAGGGATAAATCCCGTATTCATTGGATGAGTATTGTGATGGAGGACACCGTTCTTCATGTGACGCGCCATGTGTAGTTAATTAAATTTCCATTTGTCATAACGATGGAGTGGGGAAGCCGTGGAGTAAATTTCTTGGCATAATGGGGACCTTTTCTATGGCTAGCTGGCAAACCCGAACTTGGTAGTGTTATATATCATTACCACGTGGAAGAATCTAGAGAGTAATTTCAGCAAGTTTGTCTCCCCAGTGAAGAGTGGAATTCAAGCTAGGCCGCCATTTGGTTCCAAGACAGTTTTGCAAAACTGTCGTTTGTCAACATTAAGAGGAAGGCCGAACCTCTTAAGAGGGTGGAGAGTATTGAGTAAGAGGGATTCCTGATCTGGTTATTTTAATGGAGGGGAATTTGATATTTGAGGGGGCGAACTCTCTCCGGGGAAGGAAGGTAGGAGGTAGTTGTGATGGTCAAGCAAGACTGCGTGAAACAATCAACATCTTCTTGGGAATGAGCGATCAAGATTTTAGAGGAGCCATGTCAGTATTGAGGAGCGATCTCCATTCCAGATGAGCGGTGTCTGCGTTGAGAAAATGAATTGGCGTGTGGCATGGTAACCCTTGTTTTTTCTTATAATATTCAAATTATGTATTTAATCGTATACATTAGAATTTAGATTTAGGTCACTGGATTGTATGTTAACAATCTCTGCGTTTATATTTATATATATATAGCCATTATTCATCCATACAAAGGTCTGATGCATTACATGAGTAGACCCTTGATACTTATAGTGCTTTAGTGCAGTAAGCGAGTTCAGTATTTATCCTGTCACTGCCAGTTTTTAGCCTTACATATTTTTGTATATCGTAAGTTGAACCTCGATTTGGTCTCTCGCTTGGGATGGATGGCTTATAGGAGTTTGATCACTCTTGCATTACGGTTTATGACTTATAATATTTTTAATACGATATTCGAGAGACCTTGGCTTTTTAGCTTACCATCCCATTGTAGGGAGCGAGCCTCGGGAATAAAACCTGGTAAGGTGATAATGCAGTACTGTTCATTTCATTTTAGTTATGAACCGTTGTTTAACAAAACAAATGGGTAAACGCCAGTAGTATGAAATCTCTATGAAATACATTGTTGATGAAAAATATCTAAGACCTTGATGTAGATCTCTATGTAGAATGTCAACCATGAATATTACAGACTAACTGCTAGAGTTATTTGTTTCCTCAACATCGGTATATTACAAACCGTGCCTATTATGGGTTGCCCCTATAATTTCACTAAAGGTTAGGGATTTTTATAGTTCTTTTGTCTGCCACAAAATCGTTGAAATCGGTTGAGCTTATTTAGTACCTGCGCAGTGCATTAGTTAAAGGGTGTTACATTGATATGAGTATTCTCATGGTAACGCCCAATGTTCATGATGATCTCTGGGTGCAACGAAATGGAGATAATTTTTAGTTCTTGTAGTTTAATGTTGCAAAGTCTGTTGTATGATCTTAGCAAACCTGGACAGTGATCAGAGATGTAATACCTCAGAGAGAAACAGTAAAGGGGTATGTATGTCTTCCATTTTCTAAGCATCCTCCTTACAATTCGATCCTGTATCCTATTTTCCATCACACACCTTTACAGTATGGTCTCTGCCTCGTATTGTTTATAGAGTATTAAACAATACACAGTATTTAGTTATATACATTTTCAAGGAGTTTAATTATATATATGTCTAACGACAGAGATGTTAATGAAGTATGATTTTTACTCATTAGTATTAAGGTAATTTTTGTAATAATACTCAGCTGATTTATTGTTGCATTGAATTTCTATCTTCAAATACTATCTCTATGAATAGTTATAGAAACGAGGATAGTATGTTAATAAATAGACTCACACACATATATATATGTGTGTGTGCGAACTTAAGCATTGGATATGCTCTTGATGAGAGTGGTAATTAATTATGGCGACAACTGTGTCGCAAGAGGAAATCTCTTTCGAGAAGACTGTAATTTGATTGTTGTGGAGATTGATCTCTCGCTAGAGGAGGAGCTGGAAAAATAGCAACATTGAGTTGCATAATGTAACCCTTGACTTGAATATTACAAGATTTGACCTGCCTTGTGGACGTAGCCCAACCGGGGTGAACCATCTATATCCTTGTCTCGATCATGTGTGGTTAATTTTGGCTTATTGTTTCGTCCATTGGGATGTTGTGTAAATTACTTGTATGTTTCTCTTCTGGATGTATGTGTTAAATGTTGCATCTAATTGTATCTGATAAATTATAAATGTTGTATTTAGATGTATGGGATAAATTATAAATGTCATGAATTCTTCGACAATAGAATCTTGTCTAGTTTAATGTATGTAGGGGAAAAATCGGAAACTAATAGAAAATATTGCTTAATGGAATGCTACAAAGTACTCCATGGGGTTTGTTTATCTTTATTATGTGCTGTGGAAGGAAAATCTTTCTTATTTTCACTAAACCCTAATATTCGATGATGTTGGGAGATGTTACATATGGTATCAGAGCACAGGTTGCAAACACTCGGGCTTATTTGGGCTCAATCGGGAAACCATATAAGAGTTAGTCGGACTGGCGACACAAGACGCAATAGAAAATTTCATTTCAACGGATCGACAACAGGTAGCTTACAAGTCGTCATGGAACTGCAAGTAAGTATGTATCAATTGATGAAAGCATTATAATGGCGCAACATTGTTGTAGGTAAGGATAGTATATGTTTCATTATGGAAATGAATGATCTGTTATTGGAAATTATTAAACTGATGAATATATCCTCCTATTTTATTATTAGATTCATTGGACGACGAGAAAATAGTCTTTAGAAAAATAACGGTTATGGTTTTGTGGAATGAGTCTTGTATATTGATAGTCATCCTAGTTGTGTATGTGTGTAACTAAGGAACTCTCCTAAATCTGTGGATTTGATAATTCGTCTTAAAAATACTTATTACCTTCTCTACCTTCAATTTTATTCTTAGGAATGGATAGCTTTCAGTTTCAGTAAACGCGTCATATGGGAGAATAGGGTTGATTCATTTTGTTGATTGTGCTGACTAATCGAATTTTATTGACCCATTCATTAGGATTTCTGAATATGAGATTCAGATAGATAAAATAAGCAACCTATATCGGTTAAGTCTTTTATAAAGTAATTATATATGTTAATAATTGACTATAGAAGATAGTCTAATGTTTTGATTATGTTAGGAACTGTCAAGTTCCTTTCATATATAAAGCCACTTTGAATGATAGCTTTATGATGTTGACATAACTAATAAATTCTGGTAAAATGCATGCAGCCGAACTAACCTTCCACAAGAAATGTAGACTTTCTAGTCTAGATTCTGTTAACTGCAAACTAAGAGAGTTTGAAAATTTTCCCTATGACTGCGAGGGAAAGTTGGATAATTAATAGAATATATGATGGAAATGCATGTCCTCATCTTCATGGATGTTGGGATACTGTAAGTGGTGGTAATAAAAAAAAACTATACTTTTATGAGATCATGATATATGATGATTTGTTGTCACATACAATTATATGTGGTGGCAAAACTATTTTGGTTAAGAGATAAAATTTTAGTTAATCATGTTGTTCACATAATTAATGCATAGATGTAATTAATGGTGAGTATGTGTTGTTGTATGAATAAAAGTATTGGAAAACTAGAACCGCCACGGAATGGTAATACAGGACACTTTGATTTTCTGATATCTTTATAAATGACTGTTTTATATCCGCATTAGGAGTTAAGGAAAACCTTAATATCATGGCATTTCCATGATAGATCAGAGGTAATATTTAACAGTAATTGATGTATAAGTTTGTATGAAACAAGTCAAGGTGATGATTGACACATGTGTTATGCATGATTGCCTTTATGATTATTACATTCTTTCTTTCTTTCTTTTTTTACGACTAACACATTTAATGTTGTGGTCGAGCGGGATGTTATATTCCCACACATCACTACAACGGTCAAAAGGTAAAGATGGGATATTATAGATTCATGTAAAATTTAGTGTAATACTAATATGCGATGATACAGGTAAACTGGTACTTCGACATATGAGGATCTTATAATAAGAAGATATGCGGTCACCCTTACAAAGGAATAGGGTTATCATTATAAGGTATGCAAGTATGTTGTAAAAAAAAAAAAAAAAAAAAAAAAAAATTGGTTATTTCTATGTGATGTTGGTAGGAAGTGTGTTTGAAAGGGTGAAGGATAACATTCGAGGTTAAGTAATCATAATGTCCACGGGTCATCATAGGAAGAATATGATTTCGTGTTCAAGGAATTATGTAATCCTAACATTTACTTCAAATGATCAAGTATGGATATGGTAGTATGAAGAATGAATGATTTTCTTATTTTGTTACTAACAATTGAATTTGGCAGATGGCCAAAACTCGGTGGAAAAAAGCTTAATATATTATGCATGGTACAATAAAGGGGTGAGGATGAAAGATCCACATTGCAGCTTTTATTATTGTTAATTATTGTTGAATAAAGAACTAGACCAAATTGGTCAGCGAAATTGTATAGTTATAAAATGTAATATAACGAAATAATTGATGAAGTTGAATGAGATTTTCCTAGACTCAAGCGAGGAGGATTGAGGGGAATATATTCTTGGACTCAAGCGAGAAGGCTTGAGGGGAATTATGTAAAAGTGCGTTAAGGGCACTAAAACACTCCCGAGAAAATCAGGGAGTTGACAGCCGCTAGGATTCTTGAAGGAATCAGCAAGCTGTAAAGACCTAGGCAAACTATAAGAGAATGCATATGCGGGAGGCAGGACGCTGCTTAGTATGCATGAGAGAAAGTATTGCTGCGTGAGCACTGCGGTGTTAGGCAAGAAATCGGTGAAATAATTGCTGTGTGAGTACTGAAGTGTTAGGCAAGAGTTTCGAAAGGATTGTTGTGTGAGCACTCGGGTGTTAGACAAGAATTTTCTGGATCAAGTGAAAGGTTTGTTGTGATTAAGTTCATAGTCTACATTCCTGGATGACTTGAATTATGTGTGCTTGTGATAATAAAAGCACAAACAATGATTAAAATATATTCCATAGACTGCAAATGTTATGTTACAATAAAAGACTCAGTATTTATGAATATAAGTTTGATCATGAAGTTGATGATAAGTTTTACGGTTTCTTTGAATTCCGATGTTAAAAAATAATGCAGGGTGATTGATTGTGACTTGCGAGAAAATTCATGAAAGACCAAAGAAGGTAAAAATAGAAATAATAAAGCAAGCAGAAAGGTGACTCAAGAAGAGAGGACGAACCGCTAGAATATATCCACATCGAGGACGGTGTTATTTTTAAAGGGGAGGAGGATGTGATATCCCCCTCTTTTTGCATCTTATTGTTTTGTAAATATGTCATATTTTGTAAATGGCCATGGTGAGGTGCTCAAGTCCAAGGCCCCACCAGAGGTCCTTGAGTAGATTGTAATTTATCTTTCCTAAGGTGTATTTGATGTTGATAACTTAGGAGACAAAAAGGTATACTACAATATGGGTAGGGAAAATTCATAAAGCTTAAAAAGAAGCTTAACCTATTAAAATTATTACATTAGTATGAATTATATATTAAGAAGCAGCTAAGTATTGATAAAATATTACTAGGCTATTATTGTATATATATATATATATATATATATATATATATATATATATATATATATATATATATATATAATTATTATGCTCTTGAGTCCTTCGAAGAAAAACTAATGCTCTTTTAATAAAGACACTTAGTGTCATAGAGGAACCCAATTATATGGGAAAACTTTTATTAAAAGTGACTAAAACGGATAAACTGATATAGTAAAGGACTATTGTATGACATTATGACGAGGACGTTTTCATATGACTTATTATGGTTATTTTTATTTTTTGTACTTTGGGAGAGAATATGGTTCTTTTATATATATGTGGATATATATAGAAGTTATGCAAGGAGTTTGTAATTGAAGTTAATCCTGTGGATGTTATAGTCAATTAAATTATTTATGTCTTTAATGATATTATGAAATAATTGTTCATAAATCATTTGATTATAAATTATTGGTAGCTCGAATTATACACATAATTATATAAGAAGATTGTTTTTAAGAAATAATTCCTTGGATGATATATTTTGTTAAATGTAGTTATTTATATCCTCGATTATAAATTTTAATTATAATCTATTAGTACTTCAAAATTATACACATACATCTCGTGGAAAGAATTGTAGCTTCTTTAACTATTGGAATATATAAAAAGAAGTTGTAATAATATGTATATGAGTATTGTATAACGTGAATACATTTAATAAGAAGAAGATTCTTGGGTGAGTTGGGTGAGTTAGTGGAGTGCTCGACTCAAAGTTCTTTGCTTTGACGCCACTTGTAAACATAGTAGAAAACTCTATATTTTAGACTGACGGTTGCAAATTTGGTTAAGTAAGATTCTCTTTCTGCCGAGTCCACTATGGACTCCCTCAAGGGATAAATCCCGTATTCATTGGATGAGTATTGTGATGGAGGACACCGTTCTTCATGTGACGCGCCATGTGTAGTTAATTAAATTTCCATTTGTCATAACGATGGAGTGGGGAAGCCGTGGAGTAAATTTCTTGGCATAATGGGGACCTTTTCTATGGCTAGCTGGCAAACCCAAACTTGGTAGTGTTATATATCATTACCACGTGGAAAAATCTAGGGAGTAATTTCAGCAAGTTTGTCTCCCCAGTGAAGAGTGGAATTCAAGCTAGGCCGCCATTTGGTTCCAAGACAGTTTTGCAAAACTGTCGTTTGTCAACATTAAGAGGAAGGTCGAACCTCTTAAGAGGGCGGAGAGTATTGAGTAAGAGGGATTCCTGATCTGGTTATTTTAATGGAGGGGAATTTGATATTTGAGGGGGCAAACTCTCTCCGGGGGAAGGAAGGCAGGAGGTAGTTGTGATGGTCAAGCACGACTGCGTGAAACAATCAACATCTTCTTGGGAATGAGCGATCAAGATTTTAGAGGAGCCATGTCAGTATTGAGGAGCGATCTCCATTCCAGATGAGCGGTGTCTGCGTTGAGAAAATGAATTGGCGTGTGGCATGGTAACCCTTGTTTTTTCTTATAATATTCAAATTATGTATTTAATCGTATACATTAGAATTTAGATTTAGGTCACTGGATTGTATGTTAACAATCTCTGCGTTTATATTTATATATATATAGCCATTATTCATCCATACAAAGGTCTGATGCATTACATGAGTAGACCCTTGATACTTATAGTGCTTTAGTGCAGTAAGCGAGTTCAGTATTTATCCTGTCACTGCCAGTTTTTAGCCTTACATATTTTTGTATATCGTAAGTTGAACCTCGATTTGGTCTCTCGCTTGGGATGGATGGCTTATAGGAGTTTGATCACTCTTGCATTACGGTTTATGACTTATAATATTTTTAATACGATATTCGAGAGACCTTGGCTTTTTAGCTTACCATCCCATTGTAGGGAGCGAGCCTCGGGAATAAAACCTGGTAAGGTGATAATGCAGTACTGTTCATTTCATTTTAGTTATGAACCGTTGTTTAACAAAACAAATGGGTAAACGCCAGTAGTATGAAATCTCTATGAAATACATTGTTGATGAAAAATATCTAAGACCTTGATGTAGATCTCTATGTAGAATGTCAACCATGAATATTACAGACTAACTGCTAGAGTTATTTGTTGCCTCAACATCGGTATATTACAAATCGTGCCTATTACAGGTTGCCCCTGTAATTTCACTAAAGGTTAGGGATTTTTATAGTTCTTTTGTCTGCCACAAAATCGTTGAAATCGGCTGAGCTTATTTAGTACCTGCGCAGTGCATTAGTTAAAGGGTGTTACATTGATATGAGTATTCTCATGGTAACGCCCAATGTTCATGATGATCTCTGGGTGCAACGAAATGGAGATAATTTTTAGTTCTTGTAGTTTAATGTTGCAAAGTCTGTTGTATGATCTTAGCAAACCTGGACAGTGATCAGAGATGTAATACCTCGGAGAGAAACAATAAAGGGGTATGTATGTCTTCCATTTTCTAAGCATCCTCCTTACAATTCGATCCTGTATCCTATTTTCCATCACACACCTTTACAGTATGGTCTCTGCCTCGTATTGTTTATAGAGTATTAAACAATACACAGTATTTAGTTATATACATTTTCAAGGAGTTTAATTATATATATGTCTAACGACAGAGATGTTAATGAAGTATGATTTTTACTCATTAGTATTAAGGTAATTTTTGTAATAATAATCAACTGATTTATTGTTGCATTGAATTTCTATCTTCAAATACTATCTCTATGAATAGTTATAGAAACGAGGATAGTATGTTAATAAATAGACTCACACATATATATATATGTGTGTGTGCGAACTTAAGCATTGGATATGCTCTTGATGAGAGTGGTAATTAATTATGGCGACAACTGTGTCGCAAGAGGAAATCTCTTTCGAGAAGACTGTAATTTGATTGTTGTGGAGATTGA